>PVJX010002935.1:0-118035 GCA_004027295.1 Dolichotis patagonum
CATGCCATCCCATGCCATCCCATGCCATCCCATGCCATCCCATCCCTTCCCATCCCATCCTATCCCATCCTGTCCCGTCCCATCCCGTCCCATCCCGTCCCATCCTACCTTTGCCCATGATGAATGGCTGGAAAAGAGCATGGGTCTTCTACCCTGACAGATCTGAGAGCCAGTAGCAGAGATTCAGTTTCTTTACGTGCAGGGAGAGCAGCACAGCTATCTGCTTTCCAGACTGCTGCAAGGACAAAGTGGGGTGCTATGGGGGTGTACCCTTTGGAGTGTTGTCTTGCTCAACTCAGTCTTTGCCTCTCCTCTTCTCTCAGAGACCCTTGCAAGGGCACCTGGCTACAGAGCAGAGCTGCACTGGAAGGAAACTGGGTGTTGCCAACAGTGAAGAATGTCTGGCTACTTCTTTAGCATTTGATCTACTTTTAAAGGAGCACTTAGGTCTTTGTTTCTGTGCTAGGTACCTATGGTGTTAGGTGTCCCATAACATGCGGTCCAAAGAGAGAAACCAGTATTATTAATTAAGTAGTATCACAGTCAGATGCTAAATCATGAGTTGCAAGGGTTGCGAAGCAGGAAGCTCTGTGGTGTCAGGAGAGTGAAGCACAGTCCGAGGCCAAGGACGCTTCCTCAGGAAGTGATTGAGACCTGGAGCTTGGATGCTCAGCTTTGGGCAGCCGATGAAGTCAGTGCGGAATGCTCAGCTCACTTTATGCTATGTCTTGACTGTCCCCTGACCCAACTTCTGTCTCCTCAGTGGTCTTCCCAGCAACCCAGCCTGCTTCATAATGCTGCCCCGATCCAGCCTTTCAGAGATGCACGTGCTGGTCCCAGATACCTAGGGGATGCTCAGAACTCACAACTCACAGGTCTGGGCATCCCTGCTGCTGCTGGATTTTGTGTGTGCTTTTGACTCAATCAGTTTATTACTCAGCTGGCCACGGCAAGCACGGTTGGTGGGTTTTGATGGTCAAAAAGATTTTTTAGAACTCCTTTTGGGGGCACAGTATATATCCCACCATCAGAGAATAACACAGTGAACTTTTTGAGAAGGAAGTTTTCTGGGTTGTACAACTAGAACCACCATCCAGTTTGACATTGCTGGGGTTGGTTGGGTCCTCTTTAGGGAGGTTGCTGGTGACTAGAAAAAGCATTGGTTTGCAAAGGACTGCGGCTCCAGTGTGGATGAGTTTCTTCCTTCCCTCCCATAGCAGGCTGCATGGGGGTCACTGGTCTCCCTCCTCCCACCCTGAGACAGTCTTCACGTCTCCCTGGGTGAGCCAAGCTCCTGGAGTGCAGTGGGAAGACCACAGTTCAAATGTGAGCTCCCTGCTCTCCCAGCCCCATCTCCCCATGGAGAGTTCTGAGTCCCAGAGAGATAACCCATCGGCCTGAGGCGATGTGGGACTTTTTATAGATCTCCCTTTGCTTGCTTCTGACTTTTCATCTCCAGTTACTTTACGCCCCTCTTCTAACCACCTTCCCTGACGTCTCTCTCCTGTATGAACCGGAAATAGAGAATTGATAGTCAAAATGTGATTGATAACCTGAAGCTTAAGGACTAATTCTGAGAAGTCCATGTATTTTGTGCCTGGTACTCCTAAGTGTTGTTTCAGAGGTTGTTACTACTGTTGTGATAATAAAATCTGTGAATGTTTAAATTTTAAAAAAATGATTGCAATAACCCTCATATTGCCTTTATTCTTTTCAAAGCAGCCCTTTTCCCTTTGAACACATTTGTCCCATTGTTTTTACCACTTGCTGAAGCAGTTCTGAAGTCCTCCGTTATGAATGTCTTTTGTTCCACTGTCCTGGCTGCCTCTGTGTCCTGAATCAATTGCTAATGTTTACTTTTCATGGTTGGTTTGATTTTGGGGAAGAGCCAGAAGTTATACAGTACCAGATGCAGTGAACGAGGTGGAGGACACACTGTCATGTTTTTATTTGACAGAAATGACCATAAATATTTTGAGTTGATTTGGGGCACCAAGGCAATCCTGATAGCACAAAAGCAGGCTTCCAGAACTGCTTCGGAAAGCACCAAGAAGGATGCGGTAAGTATGTCAGAGCAAGAGGGAGGGTTTTTGAGGGAGATTAACAGCAACATGTCTTTTACTGTAATAAATAAAAATAGACACTGTAGGTTTTGGGCAAGCATTCTACCTTTTAATTCTTAAAATGATCTTTCAAGCTATGTGCCATTATCCCACTTTCCTGATGACGACTGAGGCTAACAAGACCCAGTGGCTTGCCTGAGTTTGCACCATTCCCCATGGTATTGGGGGGACCCGAAACTCATGCTCTTCCTACATGCCACATATTGCTTCGGTCACCTGTGTATCTTCAGTGTCCCACTGCCAGGCTGTAGCTTAGGTGCTGTGACAGCATGGATGGAGGAGACCTAAGTCCTGAAGAGATCAGCCCCTCCGCTCTATGCCTGCTAGGGAAGATGGATCCACCCTTCATGACCTCCTGGCCTGGGTGTTTCTCTGCTGCTGTGCTGATGACTGCTGAGATGAATTCATGGCCCAGTTCACCCATGAGCCAACAAGTCACGTGGACGTCTGCCTCTCTGCTCCTGGCCTTAAGGAGCAGAGAGGGTTAACCAGGGCAGCAGTACTCCAATGCAAGTCCCTTGTTGAGGCAGGCGAGTCATTCTGTGAGGCTTGTGACACCCCTGTCTCCTCCCTTGCATGCACTTATTTCTCTGTTTCCTCTCCAGTGGTTTCCCCTGGCATAACTGCAACTCACGTCTACGATGTAGCCCTGATAAAGGCGAATTATTTTGGCCTCCTCTGCCCCTGAGCCCCAGTGAGAGTTTGGAGCTTGTGTTTTCACTTGTCACGTTAGACTGTTTGCCAGAGCTTGCGGAAAAAGGCCTGTATTATTAATGCCCTTGCTGGGAACAGCTGCGCCCTGCCAGGTTGTCATGTGAGACCTCTGCAGAGCCCCATGCTACAAGGCCGGCAGCACTCCCGGACCCACTGGGTCAGGTGGGAAATGTGATCCCGCAGATCTGCAAACAGCAAGGAGGCAGAAGCACTTGGAGGAGACCCAGGGAGTCTCACGTAGACCCTGCAGCCCTGGGAGTATCCCTGGGGGGCTGATTCCATTCTAGTGCCTCAGTGCGGGCTGTTATTTTTGAAGGTCTGAAGCCCCATAGCAAGGTAAAGATAAAGATAATAACCAGTATAGGATCAGAGAGCTGACACTCCTTGCAGTGGGCGTGGTCCTTGGTGGTGGCTGGGACTTGTTATCCTTTCAGTGGACAGAAAAAGAGCCTCAGAGAGATCACATGAACCACCCAAGGACCTACAGGTAGTACAGACTAGATGGAGAATTCAAACCCAGTTTGGTCTGGCCAAAAGTATGTAGCTCTTTGAGGACCCTGTAAGCCACTGGAACAATGTTGCATTCCCCAGATGCACTTTCAAGGCATCCAGCTGTTGGTTCCTTCTAGTCCCTCTGCCTCTCATCTTTATCTCTCCCACATTGAAACATTTTTGGGGGAGCTTGGTATTCCAAGCTTGGGATTTGATCAGAATTTAGCATCTGCTGGGCTAGGATGCTAGTGGGGTGCAGGATTCGTGGGGTGAAGCCCAGTAGTGAAGGGCTGGCCCCTCTTTACCTCCTCATGCCCCATCAGAGCCCCCTTTTAGTGTCAGGATCCCACTACAGAGTTCGGTATGAACAGTATAATAATGTCACCCTCCACCAGCCCTAGTTTCTAGAGAATTGACTTGAGGCTATAAATACTTACGCCTAGAGCAGATATCCCACTGAGGTTCATTTCCTATCAGTGATGTTCTTTACCCACTTCTCAGCTTCTCACCATCCTGAATCCAGGAAGCCCACTTTCCTAACTGAGTCTTTGCAATGCCGTTCCCTCAGTTGGATATGCTTTGCTTTGCCTGGTACACTCCTATTTATCCTTCAACACTCAAACTTTACTTTTCTGTCTTCCTCTAGCAGAGATAGCACCACCTTGACTTTTTGTTCTTCATACCTTGCAAAGTTTTCCATCCATGGCTTTATGTTCTTTCTTTTCTCCTAAGGCCTCAGGAGAAGGGGCTGGACCATATTTATTCCTGCATCACCTGTACTTGGGGAGTGTCTTCATGACTAAATGAACGAGGCCTCACTCAAAATTTCCTAGGTACTAAGCTGTACTGGGTACTTGGTCTACTTTAACCAGGATACCTGTTCAGGGGAATTCAGAGGAAGAAGAAGTGATAGGCTAGAGATTAACTGGTCAGTGGGCCAGACGCTGTGAGGTGTGCCAATGGCATTATTACAAAGATCCCTATAACAGACGGAGAGGACCCTGGAGAGGCAGAGCAGCAAGGGAAGCTCTTGTCAGGAGGGAGTGAGACAGAGGTACTCTTAGTTTCTCAGGCAAGACTCTTAACTCTGGCCTGCCTCCCAGGAGAGAAACACTGTAGGGCAGGGCTGGGCATAGCCCCAGAGAAAGTGGAGATTCTGGATGGTCCCAGAAGGACATGCAGGAGACTTCTGCAGAGCAGGAGTAGAAACAGAGGTTGGAGAAAGTCCAAGGCAAGCTTTTCCTCTTACTGTGGTGCTTGAGGGCATCTCGCTGGCAGAAGCTCCTGCCTAATGGCAGTTCCTGAGGACGCAGAGTAAGCTGGTCCAAGACTGCATTTGGCACCAAATTCTACTTCTATAGGACATTCTGTGCCACTGGACCTCCTGCCCACGTGCTTCCTCTTTTCCTTGCTGCTGAGAAGTTGCTAGGTGTTGGCACTTTGTGTTTAGGAAATGGGCAGATCTGGCTTTAAATTTCTAGTCTCAGGCAGTTTAATTGCTAATTGTGTGTGATTAAGAAAAACCACAGGGATGCTGTTTGGGTAAGGTCATTAGGATCAGAGATGATGATGATTCTTCTGAGAACTTTCTGTGTGCCAGGCATTGTACAGATTGGTTTATGACCATTATCTCATTTGCTCCTCTCAAACCCTATAAATAGATGCTGTCATCATTCTGAAATCACAGTCACATGACTAAATTTCAGAGGGGTTAAGTTGCCTGGGGTCATAGAATGAATAAATGATGGAATCAAATTGTTGAGCAGATAGGTCACACCTTAGCCATGATACCATTTGTCCCTAATTTGTCTGACCCTGGGAATCAGCCAAGTCCCTTGTTAGAAAAGAAATTCTCAGGCTCCCACTTGGGTTGAGCTCAGCTGGGGTGGGGCCTAGCACAGTGAGGATAACAGGCACTCAGGGTACTAATAGATCTGGCAAGTTTTCTCAACACTCTATTATTGTGATTTCCTGTCTGTAAGGTATGGCTCATGGTCAACCTTTAATAAGTGTTAGCTGCTATCAATGTATTGATGGGATGTCTTAGTGTGAAAGAATATTCATCTTTTAAAACCTCATTAGCCCTGGGGTTCGATTCTGGGGCAGTGAATTGATATTCGGAAAGTCTCAGCCCAGAAGTATCTGCCAGTAGAATGAGCTGCCTTCAGAAATTCCTGTCACTTTGATCAAGCAAGTGGTGCCACTGTGGGTTAGACGTGATGGTTGAGCTGTTAGGTCTTCAAGGATGTGGAGCTCGGTTGGTCTCTGCATGCAGCACTGGAGAGGGCTTTGGGGTGCTAATGTTCCAGAAGGGTGGAGCAAAACAGACTGGAAAATAAGAAGGGATGGCAGCTCTAGGAGAAAAGAAGGAAGAAAGGATTCTGGAAGACTTTAGAAAAATGGAATGGTTTATGAATCAGATAACCAGAAGAGGCCAGTGCAGCACCGCCCTACAGCCGTGCAGACAGTGAGCTTTCAGAAGCAAAGCAGAGTAAGTCAAGGGAAGCATACTGGATTGGCTGGGGTGGAAGGACCCTTGCTGCAGGTTGTCAGTTGCCTTCTGATTGGTAGTTTCCATTTTCAGCTCACTGAGCTGAATTAGATTTTGGTTTTGTTTACCTAAGATCTGTTACCAACACAACATCGGGGCGTGGCCCTCCTTATTTGCTTTAGCAGAGCGATGGCACAGGCTGAAGCATGTAGATGTTTCCAGGCCATCGACTCCTTGCCTTGCACCCAAAACTCCCTGGAGGTGTAAGTCACCAGATGGCAGTCATGCCAACTGCCCATTAAAACACTTCATTTACCCTGGGGGCTGGCAGTTGGCAGATGTTTTTCTATCTCTGTGCTTTTAAGTTGTTTAAGATGCCTCTGGTTTTAAGTTCTGAAGGCCCTATCTGGTGAGTGTATGATTTACAGAAGGCAGGGAATGTTGGCTCTTTAGGTTCTAAAGAAAAGCTTGACCTCTTCCCCAGTCACTGATCTATTTCCAGTCTTAGCTTTGATGACAAAACTCCTTCTTACAGACTAAGAGAAATGCTCTCAAAATTGAAGGAAATCCACTGAAACATCATCTTCAGATACTTCTGTTCCAAACACCCATGGTTACCTGGGAGTTAGGCTCCTATATAGCTACTACTTTGATTGCTCATTATGTGCTGGGCACTTAATATATCTTTCCTCCTTTAATCCTCCCACAGGTTGTGTGGTTGTTGTGACCATGCTATAATATAGGTCATGTTATTCCTCTTCCACAAAGGAATAAATTGAAACCTGGATAATTCAAGTGAGTCGCTCTAGGTGTCAGGGTTACTAAGCAATGAAGTTGAACCTCTAACCTAGGTTCATGTGGGTCAGAACTGAGAATTTATACCTATTTTATTTTATCTCATTGGAATATTAGTAATGGCTGCTTTTTTGGTGAGGAAAAAGCTTAGGGATTGGTTGCTGTGACTGGTGATACAGGGTGAAGCTCTGTAGAGACTGCACTAAAATGATGGGAGAGTCCTAAGTTCACTCTGGAAATGGACCCTAATCTTTTTCAACGTGGCTGTCGTGACCTTGGTCAAGCCATTTCTGGTAACTACAGTTGAGACAGATTGCTGGATGCTCATGATTCTCGCTGAGGCCCCGTTAATGCTAATGGTATCGGGGAATGTGTTTGAAAGTTCCCAGGGCTCTGTGTCAGTGCGGTGGAGGAACAGGAATTTGGCTGCTCTTTTCAAATCTTCTGACTAGCCAGCCCTTCCGAGAATAGTCCCTATCTTCATTTTTAACCCCAGCCAGATGATATCTTTTTCTTGGATCGCTTTCTGTAAATGTGGTCAGTAATACATAGCATGCTGTTTTGTGATAGTGGTTTTTTTTGTGTGTGTGTTAAACCATGACTGAACTGGAGGTCAGCTAGAGAAAAGCCAGTCCAGCAGGTGTCCGGCCTTGGTGTTCCTCCTTGTTAACTGCAGCACAGGCAGCTCTGAGAATGTTTTGCTTTCAGTGTTCTCAGCAAAACCCTGAACCCTTGCACTTCTGGTGGTGTTGCACTTTTTCCTTTTTTACTGTATGTAAATAAAAATGAAGACCATGCTGGGTTGTCACTGCCTCTCCATCAGAGAGGTAGGGTGCCACCCAGTCCCAGCTTTTTGCCTTGTGTCTTGTGTTTTCTTAACCCCCTATCACTCCCTCTCAGGACCCCGCTGGCTGCGTGGGTCGTGGCGTCATTACACTTATTCAGCTGTCTTGTTTCCTGTCTTACATGTGCTAAAGCTACTCAGGGTGGGGGATTGCAGTTTATGTAGAGGTAGTGATGACTGTATTGAACTTCATACTGTGTCTAGCAGGTAGCCAGTGCAACCTTTTTCATTAGTTCAGCACATGTTTATTGCATACTTCTCATAGCCTGGGCTTTGGCTGTAAAGGTGGTAGGGATATATAGAGCTAATTATCACTTGATGGAGGAGGACGTGCCTGAGGAAAGCTGTTTAATGCATTGCCTCTGGGAAGCAGAGAGCAGGGGAACCGGACATAGTCCTCAAGGTCATGCCCTCGGGACCCACCTAAGTACACTAGGCAGTGTGCTTTAGGCATCTCCCATAGCAATCAAGTTGACAGTATTTTTTTTTTTTTTTTTTTTTTTTGGTACTAGGGATCGAACTCATGACTGCGTGCTTGCAAGGCAGGTGTTTATGCCGCTGAGTTAAATCCCGTTGACATCACCCATGACCTCTGCTGCAGACTCTTGGTCTAAACCCTGAGCATCTGTCATTGTAATTACTATGGTGGCCTCCAGGACATCTTATTTCTGTCACCACACAGCAAAAGAATGATGCTTGACATGAAGTCAGTTGGGTTGTTCTGTGCTGACACCTTTGCGGGAAAGGCCATAGTCCCTACGATGACCTGCGAGACCCCTACCCAGGCTCCTCCATCTCCTCCACTCCACTGTGTTCTCTCAGACCCCTCTCCCTTTTGCTTCTCCTGTGCTCTTTACCATCCAGCCTCTACACCCTGGTGCATCTCACCCAGGATTTGGTGCAGTCCCTTCCCTGCCTCCTCCTACATTCCCTACCTCCCACCCCCTTTTCTCATGCCTTGCTCTGGTTTGCTTCTCAGAGCACTTAACATCTTTTAGGACACTAAATAATTTACTTGCTTCTTACATATATGGCTTTTTCGGTCTCCATCTGCTAGGAAGTGAAGCTGTAAGAGCAATGACCTTCCTCTGCTTTAGTCCCTGTAGTATCCCTAAGAACTAAGATGTCTGCTTAGCCTGTAGTAAATAGTTAATATCTGTTACATATGAGTAAATGTAGAAAGTAAAGTTTTTGTGCAAGTGTCAGTTGAAATATTTTTTTAAGACTGTTATTTGGAATCGGGGGAAATGCTGGGGCTGGGTGGGTGCATGCAGGAATCTTCATGCAATAGAGTGGGGGATCCCACCTCGGGGACTGGGCCCTGAGGATGGGGCATCTCAGTGCCAGCAGGAAGTTGGGCACCAGGGGAAACTGTGGGGAGTGGGGAAGTGGGAGGTGGGGCCTAGAAGGCACTGAGGGAGAGAGCCCGAAGATGACCTGACTGAAATCAGGATTAGAGGGGAATTTTGATTTTGCAACTAGAAAAACAATGTCAGTGGAGCGATGTAGGCTGTTTTCAATCGTTTGGGGAACAAGGGGAAAATGGGGAAGTTGTCAGCAATGCAAGAAACCCTGCCACAAAGAAAAAGAGAATTAGGCTGCTGTTTGAGGAAGTGGTTTGTTTGAGAATTTTTTTTTTTTAGCTGTAAAAAAAATAATTTTTGGTGTGGGTGGGTGAGTGGGGGTCGGAAAACGGTTCTGTACTAATAACATCCAGACTGTTATGAAACAACATATAACTTATATCTGGTCCATGCTGAAGAATTGTTCTCACTGGAAGGATCTATCTTGGTGCCTCACACCTAAAAGGTTTACAGTAAATACTTATTGAATATAATATTAAGTGCCATAAAACTTAGGGGCAGTTTGCTGTAGCTTGGGAAACAAAATAACAGGGAAACAAAATACCATCTAATGCAGGAGGCTTACATTTTTACTTACTGATTGTTGTTTGGAGTTGTCTTCCTCAGCTGCACACCTTTTCCTGCTTTGAGCAGCTTTGTGTGGTTATGTTTTGGTTTCCTCTTCACTGCGTGGTGGTTATGTTCTTAAGAAATAAATCTTCAGGCGACTTACTGGGGTGACGATGACATTTCACCGAAGAGCTCTGCATGCCTGCAGAGGAGAACAATGATAAGTCTGGGGAAGGGTTGGCCGGACCTTGTGAGGAGACGTTTGGGACTGGAGCCGTATCAGCTGTATCATACACCAGGAGAAGCCGCCTCTCTGCAGGTTAGACTGGAATGATCTGAAGGCATTTCCTTTGGGTTTCGTAAACAGAATAGTACCAGGACAGGAAGAAATGAAAAGGAATCAGGACTTGCAAAACATATCTAGACCCAAGCTTTTTCATTTCCTTCTTAAATAAATAATATGCAAAGAATGCAGCCTTGGTTCCCTGATGGTGGCAAATGTTATAATGTTTACAGAACTCTTGGAAGAAAGTAGAAATAGTCAACTCCTATTTTATTCATCCCTCCTCAGAAAAGGGGCAGACTAGCAGATGGCATGGAAAAGAGTAGAAGAAGGGGTGGGGGAACCCCTGAATGTTTATTAACTATCCTACATCCCCAGAACTATGCTAGGCACACATGCACCCTAAACCACCCTATCAAGTGAATGGCATTATGCCAGGGTTTTAAGTAAAGGTCACACAGCTAAGGAGGGCATACCATGGGGAGAGAGAATTAAAGCCCATAACCAAAAGGTTATCTAAGAATGTAAGAGATGCCAATCAGATTCCATAGCACGCAGCCCAGTGTCTTGTTCTTAGGAAAATCTTTAGAAGTATTTATTTATCAAGGGGATGACTGGCTGGTTGGTTCAATGAGTTACCAGGGCCCTGGGAAAACTTGGAAATGTTTCTTTGCTGAAGTACTGTTGGAGATCCTCTGAATCTTATGGAAAGTGGGATAAACCTAGATAGAGAGGAATCAGGGATAATTATAAACCATGGACATGAGGCAACAGTGGAGACAATCTATGTAAATATAAAGCTTACAGTTGTACTCAGTAGTGATAACTTTGATACTTAAGGGACTTATTCATTAAGTACATATAGGCTGACTCATTCTCCACTCCTAGGACATGACACACAAGAGTAATGGCCTGAGACTTTCAATTTGGGGTCACATTGGAAAGCGCTATAACCTTTCACTGACTATATTTTTATGTAAGATAAGAGCTTTCCCAGTTGGCCCTCAACCCCAGCCTCATGTACCATGCTTTTCACTTCTCTTTCTGGTATTTGCACAGTGAAATTTATATTTGGTCTCATTGTCTTTTAAAGACCATCCCAGGAATCCCATCAATGTGCAGATACTGTTGTAAGATATGGAAACACAGAGAAACTTTAATTCATTTGGATGATGACACTGAGAACACTCCTGCCAGACAATGAACATCTCTGTGCCTCAGTAACTGAGGTAGCTCCCCTGATAGGAAGTTGGGGATTGCTGGAGCTGGTTATACTTTCATAAACAGGATGGAAGATGTAGAAGGGGTAATGGCTTAGGTGACTTAAATGTGCCTTGGTGCCATGCTTCAGTGTCATTAAAGAGTCTGCATTTTGTTGCTTGTGGAGATCCTGCCTTTCCTCAGCTCTAACCCATGGGCTTAGAGGAAGGCATGGAGTGTTTGCTGATCACATTTATGGCTGTAAAGCCAGGAGGGATAGCAAATACTGTGTATGCCAGGACCAAGACTGTAAACTTCACAGGTTAGAGGAACTGGATGGAGAAAGCCCCAAGGTGAATATGAAGACCTCCCTGAAGGCTCCAAATACTAAGGGCGAACGGAGCAAGACAGCGGGGAAGTATAGCTGCAGAGCAGGACTTCGTAAGAAAGGCTGGGGAGCTTGATTCCAGTGAATGCTCAAGTAAAAGAAAGCCATTAACATGAGCCCACTAAAAATGAACCAAAGTCTCTTAACATCTGTTTTGCAGAAGTATATTCATTCTCCTCTTCTATGCTAGTTGGGTCACACCATGAAAAATGTGTTTAGTTCTTTAAATAGTGATGTGGACAAATAGGCTCAGAGAAGAGCGAACAAAAAGGTTAAATTGTTCATTCAGGAGCCAGATTTCCTAAGGTGATGCTTCAAAGACTCAGAACATTTAGCTTGAAAAAGAGAAGGTTTAGGAAAGGGACATCATTTTAAAGGACAGATTGTAGAGGTAGAACCAGCAGGTAGAAAGCCGTGGACTGCAGGGAAGGAGTTCAGTTCAGTTAAGTAAAAGTTTCATAATTTCTCTGGGTTGGCTATCTTGGAAGAACAGATTGCCCATCATTATAGGTGTGAAAGTAGGGTTGTTTCTGTCTCATCTGTTCCATATGACAACTAGAAATGGACAAACTGTCTAGCAATATAGCACCTGGCATGTTGCTCATGTTCAGTCAGTGGGACTGATGTTTGGGGTGGTTATTGGTACACATCAGAGGCGACATCTGTGTTTTAGCTCCTGTGGGTAGCTACTCTGATAAGCAGAGTTCCTTGGCTGGGATTGCTGGAGTTGGATGAGGCTCACAAGCATTGCTTTCTCTCTCATGCAATTGTAGTGTTTCCCCTCTGGATTTCCCTTTTTTGATTTTTTTTAAAAAAATCCCATCCATGTTACAGGTGGCCCTCTTTATCTGCACATTCCTCAGCCATGGATTCAGCCAACTGTGGATCAAAATATTTGGGGAAAACCATCTTTTTTGGAAACCATGTATAGTAACCCTGTCATTATTTCCCAAATAATTCAGTATGGAAACAATGCAATATAGCAATTAGGTATGATGGATAATCTAGAAACGATTTAAATATATTACACTACAAATCTACCCTTTCATATAAAGGACTTGAGCTGTTACAGACTTTGCTAACTGAGTGGGTCCTAGAACCAGTTCCTCATGGATTCTTCCCAGGGGCAACCGTCTAACCTAGACCCTGGCTTCATCCTAAAGCAGCTGCCTCAGACCATTGTTCCAGTGAGTTCCCCATCACTGACTGTCATGGCTACCTGCCTCCCCATCTCCTCTATCCCTGCTTCCAAGTTATCGGCCAGTAGCTGGGCAGGGGTTCAAGGTATTTACTCAAAGCATCTTGGCGACCCTTTGTGCTTGGTGATAGAGGGTGAATTCTTTCCTTTCCTCAAGTAGGCAAGACCTTTCCATGGAGGCTTCTAGCTGATGACTTAGGACAAACAGAGAGTACCCAGATACTTGCCTCTCTGGCCCTTGCTGTGATTTAACTTTTCAGCCATAGCACGTGCTTATTTCCTCTTGCACGGAATGTGATTTTTCCCACATTTCTTCACTTGTGCTTCAGGATACTCCAAAGTCATTTCTCAATGTGGGTCAGCAGTCTGTTGGGTTTGTGGGCTTCAGAGAAGTCTAGGGTGGTGCTAAGCTGCATGACCATAACTGTAGAGGAAAGAGACGCGCAGGCAGCGCGAAAAGAGCTCTGTGTCCTGCTCAGCCCGGGGTGTGTAGGAGTGCAGCAGGGAAGGGAGCTCCCATCCCTGACATCATTGTTCATCTTGCTTCCTTTGCTCCTTGAACTCTGCTGCCGGGCTGAGGGCAGGGTGTAAGCAGAAGTGAGTTCCACTGAGGCATACAGCTTTACTGTGTTGACCTTCCTGTGACAGAAGCCTGAGAGGTCTTCGCTCCCCATTCGCTTCCTTCCTTTAGGGAGAGACGGTGTTGTGCCCATATTCCTTTGGAGTGGGGCCGGTGCTCTGAGAGGCCTTCTGATTACCATCCTGCCGTCTCCCATCTCCTGCACCCGGGTGCCTCTCAGGTGGTCAAGTCCATCCTGAGGATGGCAATTTGTCCATTCAAACCAAGCCCTTCGACTGTGCTGCAGCACTGCAGGCCACTTTCAATATTCAACCGTAAGTATCTTTTAAAATTCATTACCTTGCACATGATCATGAGCAAAACAAAACAAAACAAAACAAAATCAAAATTATCAAAAACAAAATCAACAAGTATTTGAAGCCTACTTTTTTGGGAGTCCAAAAGGCAGATTGGCTAGATTCTCTGTCTGTAAGGAGTTTACAGTCCACTATTTCTCCAAGTCAGGCAGCTCCAGGGCTAGGCCGCACTTGCGAGGCAAACCCTCCACTCATCTACCCTGTGGAATTCCTGGGATGACAGGAGGTAGGGCTTGTGATAGAGTTGCTATTTTCTCCACAGAACTCCCTGCTCCAACAGTTGGAGCCATCTGTGGGCTGGACCTCTGGCTTAAGTATCTGGGTCCCCTCTAGCTTTATACTTGGGATGAAGCCATCCCTTTGCCGGTACATGATTAACATCCTATGAGGAATCCCAGCAGCAAATTCATAAAGGAATAGATGCTTAGGTTAAACTCCCTATGGGTCCCCATGGTCACTCTTTGGCTAGTGCTTGGCATGGCACCTCTGATATGGTTTTCTCACCTGAACAGCCAGTCTGAGTCACTTACTAAATGGCCATACTAATGTAGTGGACTTGAGATTCTAAGCTAAAATATTTATCTTCTTTTTTCTTTTCGTTTTTTTGGTCACTGGGTAAGTTACTGTTACCTGTACGTGGTTTGATTGGGAAAATAGGCCATGTGTTTAAATTTTTAACATTTTATTGCAGTAAAAGACATATTGCCTTTTGTCACACTCCAAATACCACCCTTGGCTTTGAGCATACTTATCCCATCATTCTCACCACTCTCTGAAGCAGTTCTGATGTTCCCTTTTGTGAGAGTCTTTCTTTGTATTGTCCTGGCTGCTTTGATGTCCTGAATTGATTCAAACATTTTCCTTTCACCATCACTTGGAGTTTGGGGAAGAATGAGAAGTTGTCCAGTGCCTGACCTAGTGAATAAGGTGGCTGGGGACGCACTGGAATGGTCTTCTGAGTCTGTCATTGGATGGCACTTGGCGGTGCCATTTATCGTAACTTTGCTCACACCTGTTAAACAGACCCATGAAAGAGGACTTTCAGGAAGTAACCAGAATGATGCAACTGGCCTGTTTGAAGCAAGCAGGAGTATTCTGAGGGAGATGAATGGCTGGCCATCTTTTACTGCAATAAAATTTTGTATCTGAGCAGTCACCGTATGTTTTGATCATGCCTTGTACTTATTTCGATCTAAACAAAAAGGTCATTTCCTGTCCTGCTGTCTCCAGTCTGTTAGCAGGGTTGGAAGGGAGATGGCATGGTGGCTGGGAGGCTGGAAGGGAAGCGGAACAATGTCATAAATATGCAGAAGTTGTCTTTCAAGGTCACAGAGCAGGGCTGGTCTCTGCTTCTTGGACCGTTTGGTGTTGTCTGTTTTATTTTAGAAAACAAAAGAGGTCTACTTAAAATAACCATACTTAGAGGCCTCCTTTTACCCAGGAATAGCAGCATCAGAGGAAGGAAAAGGGTAGGCCTGGAGATTATATTGAATCTTAGTTTTCTCGCTTGCCAGCTGTGTGCTCTTTGGAAAAATCACTCAATGACTCTGAGCCTCTGTTTCATAGAATGATCTACCTGCAGAGGTATCCTGAAAATTTAAAATAAAGAAAGTGTCTAGTGTGCTACTTTGTAGAAGTGCTATTAACAATAATGATGACAGTGACAATAATAAACGTCACATATTGACAACTGGGCACGAGGTTCTGTCGTGTGTAGACACAGCTGTGCTTTCTCATTAGAGAAAGCATGCCCCTTTGCATGTTTCTCAGCTGTCACATGTGCCCGTGTGCTGCGACGTGATTATCTTTACTCCTGAATACCGATTCTAATATTAGAGGCCTAGGGTAGATTCACACTGCAGAAGTAAATTATGCTCACATAACGTGTGGTGTTGATTCAACTCAACCCACTGCGTTTTGAGAAAGGGAGAGGTGGAAAGAGAAATTGAAACAGTGTCCAGGGCTCTGGCAGCCACGCAGCAGCTAACTGCAGCCCTGCGCATGTGCAGGTGGAGAGCTGTTTTAGGGGTTCCTCCCACCTCTGTAGGGTAAGGAGACAGTAGTGTCCTCCAGGGCTGCAGCTAGCTCACCTGTGCTAGGTCCACCAAGCGTGGATTTCTTTCACGGGTGGTCAGGTTTGTATAAAGAGACTCTGTGATATGTATTTTGTATGTGTACAAAGTAAGATCTTAACCTACTTCCGATACAGTTTGTTTATTTTTAAAAATTTTATCTGTAAATATTTCAGCATATATGTTTAAAAGACAGGGACTCAAAAAAAAACCTTACCAACATTACATTATTATTACATTTCTAATCTTTCATTGCAGTAGATATTCAGATTCCCCCAGTTGGTATGGATGCATATGTGTTTGTATATAAAAATTTTAAAAGCTGGTTTATTCAAATCAGGGTCAAGAGAAAGTCCCTACTTTGCAATAGGTTGATACGGCCTTCAAGACTCTTAAAACACTTTTTTTTAGTTAGTGTCTGTCTGCAGTGCATGATGGTTACATTAATCGTGGGGAGCTAGTTCTTATTCTTTTTTTGTCCTCTTATCTTCCCATTTCTCCCCGCTCCTTCTATCTCTTGGTCCCCATCCATACGCAAAAGCTCTATTTTCATTTTTTCTCTCAGTTCTTTTTTTAAAATCCCCTTTCCCTCTCTCTCTGCCCTCCTTTCATCTCTTGTTCACCTTCCCACTTGAAAAAGATCTCCCTTGGTGAAGAGGTTCTCAAGGGAGGAAGAGTTTTCATCCAGAGCCCTGATTTTGGAACCAGCCCTTGGGGAAGGAATGTGGATCCGTTGTGCACATTCGCAGGAGTGGATCCAGGCTGCTGGGCTCCTCCGCCTGGGAGCTCGGTGATTTTCCACACTCTCCCTTTGGAAAGAACCACTGCCTAATTGTTTGCTGTTTTATTTTTCAATGAAAACATGATCTGTTGAGATTTTTCTCAACAGAGAAGCACGGACTGTTTTCCATGTCCTTTATTTTATCCATGCATCGTATTTATATGGAAAAGTGGGTTCATCTCGCATATTTGTACCTATGTATAATAAACACTTTGATTATTTCCATCTCTTAGTACTGTGCTTGCCGCCTTTCTCTTCTCCCTCTCCTCTATACCTTTCCTCTTCTCTAATAGTTTCTCTTCTGTTTTCATGTGACATCTGTCTTCTTTTTCTCACTTTTAGATTCTGCATAAGAGAAAACGTGAGATATTTGTCTTTGAGTCTGGCTTATTTTGGTTTATATGCTATCTCTAGTTCCATGCATTTTCCTGCAGATAACACCATTTCATTGTTCTTTATGGCTGAAAAATTTTTCTTTATGTATATATATTTTATATATAAACACATGTATATAATATACACATGCCACATTTTTTTCACTTTTTCTTTATTCACTCATTGGTGGCTGGTCATTAAGGCTATGTCCACAGCTTAGCTATTGGGAATGTCTGTGATAAACATGGGGGTACAGGTATCTTTATAGTATGCTGACTTCAATTCTTCTGAGAATATACCAAAAAGTGATATAATTAGATCTATTTTTAGTTTTGTGAGGCAACTCCATGCATATTTCTGTAGTGGCTATATTAATTCATTAATTTATTAGTTTCCATTCCTACCCACAGTGTACAAAGGTTCTTTTTCCTTCCTACATTTTCACTTTAATCTGGGTCCTATTTTGGAATTGGGGAGAAATATGATAACGATGAGGAAAAGCCCAGCTGGCACCCAAATGCAGCTTTGTGCTTTTTGTGCTTCTTGCCGGTGGGAAGAGGTAGGTAGGGTGTTGGGTGTAAGGAAGTATTTCCTGGCTAATAATAGGCACAGGATGTTTTGAGACAGGGGCTCCGGCTTTCACAAGTTCCTTTGTAGAAACTGCTGAGGTGTATGCAGTTGCCAAAGGGGCTCTTAGGCTCTTGCAGCTTGCAGCCCACCACCCTCAGCAGGCTGTGGAGTGAGCTGGAAGAACCTGAAGCAGCAAAAGCGGAAAAGCAATGGCATCCTCTCTGCAGGAAGACCCTGCAGCCAGCAATGTCCTGTGCCATGCTTCACATCGAGTGGCCAACGGTACATTGCATGGTGATCTTTGCTTTGCATCAAATGCAGTAGAATTCCATGCTTTCTTAGACCTTTATACCTTCCTGTTTTGCAATTGTCTGCACGCTGGAGTCTGCCCTGTTGGCATTTCGTGTATATCCCCTCGCCCCATCTCTGCAGCCACTCGATTCCTCCCTCATTAACACTATCCACCTGCAAAGCCATCTCTCTGTGGACTCCTGCGTGCCTGCCTCACGCAACAGACTTGGCTGAGCTGTGTGGTGTTTTGAGGGATCTGCCCACAGCAGCGCTGGACTTGGGCTGTGTTGGAGGGAGGACAGAAAGGAAGGAGGAGGTGAATTCTTGTAGATAACTTGTATTTGGAGGCACAAGACATGGACAATAGTTAAAGAACAGTACAAAATGGGAGGCACAGAATGTCAGAAGGGACAGGCAGGGCTGCCCAACTTCCTCTCTGTGCAAATAATGCTTTCTGCTCTTGTCATCTACAGCCTTTTGTAGTTTGTCAAGCACTATCCCATGCAGTCGCTCATGCATGTGTAAGGTATTGTCAGTCCCTGTTTTGTAAATGACAGAACTGTGCCTCAGCGAACGTGAAATGCCTTGCTGGAAGTCACCTGTCTAGCAAGGTGGAGCCAGGGCTGAAAGCCTGTCTTTGGAGTCTCAGTCTGATTCCCTCTGGATTCCTCATCCCCGTCTCTGGATAATGACCCAGGGCTTGGAAAGGAGAAACACTGGCCTGGGCTCTCAGACAGTGCTGCCAGCGCTGAGTCCCTGCATGGTCAGAGAAACAAGGAGAGAGAAGTAGACAAAGCACCAAAACAGGCTGTTATTCTGATCTTAGCCAGTGCTGTCTGGTGCAAACAGAAAGTAAGTCTCAAAGTTTGACTGCACTTACAATGTTCTCTTTTATAATAGGCACATAAAAAAGGAGCATAAAATTAACACTGTTTTATTTCCCCCAGGATAGTGAAAATATTGTTATTTATCTAGTATGAAATTATTATCCAGACTTTTTTCTCATATGCAATCTTCACATTTTGTCATGTATCTTTAAACTGGCAGTTCAGCTCCACTGGGAAAACCCTGTGTGGCTACTGGCTTCTAAGCATTTTATGCATACGATTTCTCATGCTTCAACAATCATGTAAAATATTCATCATAAGATCACTGAGTCGATATGGAAAACCAAGCCTGGTGAGGTTAGGTCACTTGTCTGGGATCACGAAGCAAAGCTGGCAAGTGCCAGGGCTGGATTCTCACCAGGGTTGCCCTTCTGTCCCCGCTCTCGCAGACCGCGAGCCCTTGAGGAGGGAGCAGTGTTTGTTTTTCCTTCGCAGTGGTAGAGATTGAACCCCGGCCCTCATGTAAGCTGGACAAACATTCTACTAGTGAGCTGCGGTGCAGGGTTTGATCTGGACCTGGAAAGAGCTGTGTTTGATCCAGAGCTGGAAGGATGTGGAGAGTTTGAATAGGTGGAAATGAGCAATGAACTTGATGTTGTAATATTCCCCCTGAGGGTTTGAGGTGCTCCTGCTCTTGCTGCTATTGTGTGCAGTGGAAAAGGACTGTCACAGACCAAGCAGACAAAGCTCATTTCTAAGCAGACATTAAACAGGTGCTCGAGGTGAGAAAGGCACCAACAGGTCATAGAGAAATACAGGGAACCATTGTCTTCAAGTGCGTTTGCCAAAGTGAAGGGAGCCTTTTCACCAGGCAGTGAGTCTCTCTCCAGGGACTTGAGACCATTGATAACCACTTCCCTGTTGGAAGTTACATGACATTCAAAGTTGCAACACCTAATGGGAGCACAGGGCCATGCAGTTGCTGGTGCTGAATGAATATTTCTCATGGGAAATTCCATAGACAGGGCCCTGGATACTCCTCTCAAGAACACTGCTATGTTGGGCTGGAGGAGAACTGGACCACGAGGGCCGTATGCCTGCTCTCTGGGGGGCCGACTTGGTTCCGAGTTTGCTTTCCTTACTTTATTCATAAACATGACAACAGCAGACTGTAAAGCAAAGCTACACTGTAAAATCCTGGCACTCTGATGCGTTGCTCTTCATTTTATAGTGTTCCCTGTAATTATTGTCCATAGTGAGAGGGAAAAAAAAGTACGGAATTATAATTTGAATGTTACTGAAATGTTCCTTTTGTTTCTTGCTTTATCATAAACATTTTCCCTGTGTTTAATGCACATTATAGCTTCATAGGATATCAGAGTTCTGTGTCATAATTTGCTATATATTGGGGTTATTTTGAAGTTCTTTCACATGTGTGATGCAACAGCATGGACTGAACGGCCTAGGCCTCCCTTCTACTTTTGCACTGGATGTTTATAATAAATCCTCCAGCCTTTAAATTTCTCACCTAGAAAGCCATCTATATTTTTAAACGTGTTGGCGGTTCTGAGGTATTGCATCTGTTTTCTCAGCCTTAAGTGGTATGCGAGTGCCCCAGTTTTACCACAAATCACCAGTGTTGGGGATGAATGTTTATGCAAAGTTTTGCTAAAATTAACTGAAGTAAAAATGTGTCAAGAATTTTTGTGTATTTCCCCACATGCCTCTTAGAACATCACTTATATAACGGACCAGACTGGCAGGGGAGGACACAGTGAGCCGCACGGAGGGCTTTGGGGGAGGAAGGTAGTTTGAACAGCTTCTCTTTGCAGACCGACGGTGATGGCCACCCCCAGAGATGTCCAGTTTTTAAGCTGCCTCTAATGTTTTCCTGAGTCAAGTCTCAACCTCCTGCAGCTGCACCGAAGCAGCCAGGAGCTCCATGCTAAACTGTATGAGGTGTGACCAAAAATACAATGTGTATTAAATTTAAAAAAACACTACAGGCAAAGACACCTTGCCATTAATCTTCCTCATGGAGGCTCAGTCGTGACTGCCTGCACATCTTGAATTGTTTCAAGGTGGACTACCTTTCGTGGTCATTTCAGCTTTGGGGAAGAGCCAGACGTTGTTGGGTGCCAGGTCTGTTGAACAAAGTGGAGGAGGACACAGGGTAATGTCTTTATGAGCCCGCCTTTCCATTGGATGGCCCTTGGCAGTGTCTTTTGCTGTGTTTTTGACCCCACCTTGTGAAGACACTAGTGGAAGAAGACTTCCAGACCTGCTGCAGAGAGTGCCAAGAACAATGGGAGAAGTGATAGGTGTGTTCTGGGCAAGGAACAATTAGTGACAAAGTGTCTTTTACTGTAATAATTTTTAAATGTAATTTAACTTTTAATTTTCATATATATATATATATATATATATATATTTAGAAAACCTTAAGCAATTATTGTATTTTTGATCATTCTTGTGTATGCACTAAGGAACATGTGCTCCATCTGTCTATCTGTCTGTCTGTCTGCTTCTACACCCCTGCTGCACATGGCTGTGTCACACTTTGGAAACAGAAGGAGGAGGGTCATGGGACAAGTTCTTTAATTGGTCTTTGTCTCATCTCTTTATCTGAAATGGGGATGACAGCAAATCTCCCTATAATATTTCTGTGAGCTTTATGTGTGTTAATACTTGAAAAGTGCTGGCCTCAGTAGCTGGTGAAGGATTTGCACTCCAAGCACACTGAAAATGTGGGCTTGTATTCTCCCCTAGCACTTTCTTGTGGCTTCCTTTGGGCAAAATACGGCCTCATTGGACTCCAGCATCCTCATCTATAAAACAGAGTGATCACACCAGCTTCCCTCACAAAGGTGTTAGGGGTTGGAGTGAGATAATAGAGAGAGCATTCGGTATAGACCCCTGAACACAGGGCAGCGAAATGCAATAGAAAGCAAGACATTGTGTTTTAGTTTTATTTTAGACTCTACAAACAAGAGAATTTTGTTCTCCTATGTCATCTCAGCTGTAGTTCTGTCAGGATTAACTCTTCAATTTTGACCACATTTGCTGTTGGGATCTATTTTTAAATCTACATTGTAAGTTTGGGACCATCATGAAAATAAAGAGGAGGCAACAAAGTCTTGTTTTGGAGGTTGGCAAGGAGATAATTTCACAGAATGAAATGATCTTTATTAATTCACCTACTTCTCCTACAGTTGGTAGCAGAAGAAACTGATAGGTTTATGGGAAATATCAAGTATTTCTTTGTGATTAGTCAGACAAGTCAAAGTTGTCTGAAAGGGAAAGTAAAAGACACATTCTGGAGCAAATGCAGGGAACTGGGTGAGGAGACCTTGAGAGCGGCTCACCTACTCCCTCCTCTCATTTGCTGGGCTCCTCCCCATCTCTCAGTCTGATTGAGCCAGGCCTGTGCAGACAGCCTCCCGGGCCTTCCGGATGAGGCATCCCCTTTTTCCCAAGAGCAAGCCATTCTGCAGTTACAATACCTTCTTCTCCACTGCTCTCCTTGGGAGACCGAGACACGGAGTACTGTGATGTTCAGGTAAGGAGTGTTTGTCAGCCAAACAGGTGAATCTGCAGATATCTCTACTCATCATGCTGAAATGTGTGTGTGTGTGTGTGTGTGTGTGTGTGTGTGATAGTGACAGGTGCATCTGCAAGGTGAGGCCAATGGAAAGTAAAGTGCCATGTTCTGCTTGGGCTGAGGATAAGTGAATGCCATAATTATGTCTGGAGAATGCCAAGGACTTTCCCTTGCTTGCATAGCCTTGCCCTCTGCGAAGCATCTGTTGTTCTTTTATCCCAGCTCTTTCCTCTTCTAAGCAGCTTCTCCTTCTGCTTCTGTCTCATCAGTCTCTGTCTGTGCCAATTACCCTCGCTTAGGGTTTCAGCTAGGGAATGTTCTAGAATGTCTCTACTTCTGTTTTCTGGGTAAAAATCTGAACTCCAGGTGTTTCAGCAGAAGCCATGGACATTTCCTTTTTCAGCACTCATGATCTCTGGGTCATGAGTCCTAGGGTCCCTGGCTGTCCTTGGGTGCAGTAGCTGGGGGAATAGGCCTCTAGCAGGGGTGAGGATACTCTTGGTCCAAAGCCACTTTGATATCCACAGGTGAATCTCTTACCCTTCTGCCTTTACTGCTCATCTGGAAAGCCGAATCTAAATAATACAAGTCCTTCACTGGGGACCTGTGTAAGTGCCATAACGTCAGGGAGTTGCACATATATCGTGTCAAGTACTTGTACTTTTAGAACCAATGTGAGTCCCCAACATTCTCTGAGAACCTTGGCCAGATGCGAAAGCCGGGACATGATTCAGCGATAGAAGAGAGGGAACCAAGAAACAAGGACTGCACTTGGCTGTGTCATGAACAAGCGACGTGACCTTGCGTACCTTTCTTCTCTGTGAGACAGCAGTGGGTAGAGTTAGAGCTGATGCTGTGTTAATTCCCTGATCCCCTGTAATTCCCGTCTACTTCATGCCACCCACACGTCTACCTCAACCTCACCTGCTGTATGTCTCCAAGTTCCTCTTGCATTGCAGGTCAGAATGGCACGGTTAGAAGTCCTGTGTGTCCCCAGTGAGTCTGGCCTCCTGGTGTTTCTCTCTTCTACCAGCAACAGAGACCTCACTTGCTGTCTTCAGTGCTTCCTAGCTTGGCCCACCATGTCGGCATGATACGAGGCTGCTTATTTATCTATTTCCCCTTTTATTGTTAGTACTTTTTGAGTCTGATTAAGAAATCTTCATGTGTGGTGAGTTCCTGGAGACATTTTCCTGTGTTTTCTCTAGAAGTTTACTTTTGCATATAAGATCCACCTCAAATTTATGGATAAAATGAGGTAAAGATCAAGACTCTTTATTTTTTCTAAATAAATATCCAGATGTTCCAGAACCATTTACTAAGAAGACTTTTTTCCCCCCACCAAATCCGATTGATACACTGTAAGAAATTAAGTGAATGTACCTATGTGGGTACATTCTTTTTTCTTTTTCCTTTTTTTTTTTTTTTTTTTTTGGTACCAGGGATCAAACTCACAACTTTGCACTTACCAAGCAAGTGCTTGAGCCTCGGCCTGTGGGTATTTCTTGATTCTGTCCTTTTTCATGGATCTCTTTGTCTTTCCACCAATAACACATCCTCCTGGTTACTGTGGTTTTACAAGATTACCTTTGCTATTTTATTTGTATTTCCTTATACCTTTTAGGATCAGTTTGTGAATTTCTATGGAACAGCTGCTAGGATTTTTATTTTGATTGCACTGAAGGTACAGATCAAAGTATTAGTCAAATTTCTCTAGAACAGAAGTTCCAGCTTTTGTCCTAGTCCCAAGGTCTGAGAAGCTGGAAGGCTGCTGGTGTTAAACCCAGGGAGAGCTGGCATTTTGGTTGGAATCTTAAGGCAGGAGAACACCCTCTTCCCCTGGTGTCCTCATTCCAGGCAGTCAAATGGAAGAAGTTCAATTTTCCTTATAGGAGGGTCAACTTTGTTCTCTCCAGGCCTTTGATTGGATGAGGCCCTGTCACGTTAAGGAAGGAATTTGATATCCTTCTAATGTTAATCAAATGTTCATTCAAATGATACTGTTATCCAAAGCAGCACCATAGACACACTCAGAATAATGTTTGTCCAGATATCCAGGCACATTGTAGATCCATCAGTCAAGCTGATGCATAAAATTAAGTGGCCTAATCATTGAGGGCATTGGGGCAAAGTTAACATTTTAATAAAATCCAACCTTCCAATTCATGAACATGGTATACATACCTGATTTAGGTCTTTTATAGCTTCTCTCAGTAATGTTTTATAATTTTGAATAACAAATTTTGCTTATTTTAATTAAATCTCTTCTTGGTATTTAATTTGAAAAATTGATATTTAATAATAATGCATTGTACCTGCTGTTTTCCTTTTGTAAATGGAATATAAATTGTATTTCCCAAGTATTTGTAAACTTGTGCTTCTAAAGATACAGAATTTTTAGGAGAAGGATAATTACCAGTGTCCTAGACAGGACTTATCATTCTGAATTTAATCATAAATCATCACTAGCATTTTCTTGCTTGGTCCTCATGATATAGGGGAAAGAAACTCCCAACCTACTAGATGTCTGGTATGAGTTTGTGTTCTCTAAAATCAAAGAATGAATTTTAGGAACAACAGAGGTTAAGAACAGAATATATTTATTGAGAGAAAGAAAGCTTCTGTCTGAGAGAGACAGAAGGGGTCCCAAGTGGGTTGCCAAAGACTGTCTTTTCTAGGGACTTTTATAGAGTAAAACTATAAGGTGAGGTGAGTCTAAGGTGGGGAAAAAGTGGGGGGAAAGGCAGGTGGGCATGAGGTGGGATAGAACTGTGGTCGACCAATAAGATTATGAGTGTAATTACTCAGGTAAAATTGATTAAATGGGGATCAAATGGGGAGGTGAGTTACATAACAAGTGGGCACGGATACAGAATAGTGTCTTTGCTGGTAAGGAGTTGGGTTAATATCTCCTTCTGGCCTCCTCAAGGTGATCAGTACCTACTTAGAACATCAACCCCTGATGTTTGTACTTATGGTGTGGTTCCATTTGTTTTTGCCTTTTGTCTTGAGCTCTGGCCCACAATGGGAAGTGTTTGTGTTCCCCACAGTTCCAAGGTATCTGGTCTTCTGCACTGGCTCTTTCAAGGGCCTAGCCCTGTCTGACTGCCTATAATATTTCTATCTAACAGCTGGCTATAACATTCACAGAGGCTCTCAGAAAGAGGCAGAGGAGCTATGCTCATTCCTGTTTTCCTGTAAGGCAATTTGGCTTTAAAGATATGATCTAAAAATCCTGTGACTAGCAAATGACAGAGCAAGCCTCAGAATTAAGGACTTTTCCTAAGAGAGGGGGCCTGTCCCTGATAAGAAAAGTATTTTCTATAGAGATAGCCTTTTGTGATTTTCACTGCAAACACATCCCATAGAAACCTAGTTTCATGGAGATTCCCTTGTCTGTAGCCTCTATAGACAAAGCAGGAGGAAGGGGAGAAGCCAGGGGAGGGAGCAGAGTAAACCAAGGAAAATATCAGACTCTGGAGTGGGGAAGAGAAAGGGTCACTGTCAGACTTACATGTCTGCTAGGACTCCAGTGCTCTTAAGCCATGAGCACCTCACACAATCATAATGTTAATTCTGGAGGGAAAACAGCAAACCCAGAAACCTTAGTACTTCAGGATAAATTAAGAATGGGAAACCTCAACTGGCATTTTGTTTCTTTCTTTCTAGAAATTCACCAAAAGTACTTTCAAGGTGGTTCAAACTAAATGAGAAAAAAACCCATCTGTTCTCTCTCTTCTTTACAACTTTTCCCTCCTATGCTTTTTCTTTGCCTTTTCCTTTTTTTTTTTTTTTTTTTGGTTACTCAGTAACTTTTAGTCCCTGAAAACACAGAGATAAGTGAGGTGGTTTCTCTCAATTAGGAACTTGTAATCCTTACAAACATTTGTGATGGCCATCGACAATTAGTACATTTTATGGTGTTACTATTGCTTTGAAAAATCTTTTTAAAGAAACACATATAGTTCTATTTATGAATGAAATGATGTGATGTTGGAGATTTGTTTCAGAATAACCTAGATTACGTAGGAACAGGTCGGGGAGTAAACAAAATAAGATTGGCTCTGAGTTGATAATTATTGAATCTTTGGCCTGGGTCCATGGAAGCGCATTATCTGTCATCTGTTTATATCTGTCTTTTAGTTATCTATTTTAAACAAAATTTTCATGGAATACTACTTGCCCTTCTGTGCAGTGAATTCTGTTACTTAGAAATCTAGCTTATCTTGTTTTAATACAGTTGGTCATTACAGTCTAAATTGAAGTCGAGATCAATAAAATAATACATGTTTTGAAAAATGTTGGTATAATGAGGGAGAAAGAGACCTATGACATAAGTGATTGTGAGAGTACTGAGTGGGGAGAGACCATCAACAAGGTTCTGGGAAGTTCAAGAAAGCTGAGAAAGCTTCGGAGAGTCCTTAACTGTAAGAAGTGGCATCAGCAAATTTGATAAGATAGAGGAAATAAAAATGTGAGTTTGAGGATAAAGGAAGTGGTGCAGGCAGAAAATGTCAAAAAACCAATCTCAGCTCAGTACGGCTAGAATAGGAAGGCTGTCGGAGACGCAGGAGATGAGGTTACAGATTAGCAGCAAAGTCACATCTTGTGGTGCAGCGCAGCCATTGGAGGGTAAACTGAGAAGCAACTTGGTACCACTGGCAGGTCCTTGGCATTTTGCAATCACTATCAGCCACGTGTAGGCGGGTCGGTCTATGTCGTCATGACTTGGAACAGAAAACTCAGGCCCTAAGGAGAATCGGGCTGGAAGGCAGATCTCTTGATCCACCCCGCGTAGTTACCTTCCACTCCGAGAAGCTTCGCACAGGCAGATGGTGGGCTTTTTCAAATACTGACCCAAACAAAAATGACAGTCACCTTCGGGGTATAGGAAAGGGAGAGAATAGATGCAATTATTTGTATATTCTTCTTTTCCCTCTACAAGATTCTCTCTTCTGCAGAATAAGGCTGTGGTCACCTATGAGGGGATCATTCTAATCACTTAGGCATTTCTAGGTGCTTTGCAACTGTTAACATGTTTTATCTTCCTAACAAGTCTGTGTGGTATTATTACTGCTTTCACTGCATAGATGAGAAAACTAAAGTACACAGAAGCAAGTGACTTGCTTAATATCACACATCCAGCAATTAGGAGAGTTGGGATTCAGCCAGTCTGACTCTAATGCTTGTTTTTACCACCATTCACTTCTTGATTAGGTTTGATTTCATTGTTTTTTTTTCAATTTTTATTTATTTAGGTTTGATTTCATTTTTTTCAATTTTTATTTATTTATAAGCTCATTGCTTATGTCGGTTTATTTTATTTATTGCGTGTTTACAGTAGTGATGCATACTACTGTTCATAATAGGAATGATTATCTTCCTCATAAGAAGTGGGTACCTGTGTATAACACATCGTAATTCTTTCTTCATCTCCTTTCCCTTCTCTCCCCCTCCTTTCAGCTCTTCCCTCTTGCAAAAGCTCTATGAATCAGATACATCAACTTAAATATCACATAGTTCCTGTAATATTGGAACTCAAAATATAAATAAAAGAGCAAAATAAAAGATACATAACAGGAAATCGGTTTGATTTCATTCCAGTCATAGTCACAAAAAGATTTGGCTTGAAGCTTCACAATATCATCAAAGCTGAATCTTCCGTAATTCAAGGAACACATTTTTCTAGGAGAGAGAAAGAGAATTTTCTTAGAAGGAAGCACCGTTGTCATGGAACTACAAGAGAGGAGGGGACTTTTGGAAAGTGGAAATTGTTGAGAAGGAAGGATTGGTCATCCTAGGAAAGGTGAAGTGTTTTGACTGCAACTTTTCTCTACCAGAGTTACAATGAAAAGCTGTGCGGAACCTTTGATATTAGATCTCTCTATTATGCTATATTAGCCACAGTCCCTGACTTGTAACTTGCATAGCCCTTAGTATTTCCTGAGTAGAGTAATACTAAGGTGCTGTAGGCCTCAGAAAGTCTGTCTTTCGGTCTTCTCCCATCCTCCTTCCACCTACTCCCCACCCCCGCCATAGCAGGCCATCAAAACAGGGATTTCTTTTCCCCAGTGTGGATCACAGAAACTCTAATTTTGTCTGCCTTTATGTCCTGGAGCGTGCCATCAAGGAATGCTCTGACCTACTGTGTTGAAAGTAGGTATTAAGACCCACAGTTTCAGAAGGGGTCCTGCAGGAGGAAGGAATGCTGCACAGAGAGGCCAAGAACAATCAGACAGGTCCTGCTGGGCTTCCTCAGTCAGGCTCTAGCATTAAAGAAGACACTTTCATTTGTCAGTCACATTTACATGGTTGTCCACAGTTCAATTAAGCTTAGGTGATGAAATCTCCATAGAACTCCAAAAAGACAGACTTCAGAGAGCTTCTGGTCAGCTGCACACAAGGAAAATCCCGAGAGGCACTGCCCCAGAGAGGGTGTGGGAGCCCTGCGCTCCTCTCTACGTGGCCTGCCCCACGTATCTCTTCCATCTGCAGCGTTAGCAGTGTCTTTTATAAAAAGCTGTAGTGAAAGCTTGCATTCTGTGAGCTGCTATAGCATATGAATTGCATTTTTAAAACATTTTTATAGCAATGTGGGGTTTGACTGCAGGGTTATGTGCAAGCTAGGCAAGCACTCTACCACTGAGTCACATCCCCATCCCTGTAGCCAATTAATTAAACCCCAGTATATATATAGCCAGTCTGTCAGAAACACAGGGAAAACAGTGGGGGGGCTTGCGGTTGGCATCTGAGGTCAGAGGACAAACTTGGGGCCTTCAGGTGATGGGATTTGATGCTGTCTCCTGGGCGATTTGGGGACACCCACTGGGGGCCTGCTGTAGAACTGTCTGTGTGCTTGGTGTGTGTGAGGGGGAACCCACACACATTTGGAGTCACAGGGATCTATGTTGTGACTGTACAGTAGGAGAAACTGAGAGTTTGTTTTTCCTTTTATATCCTCTGAGACTGCAGATAGCAACTACATGGGACCTCACAAAAATAAGAGCAGGCAGAGAGGCTACAGGAGTCAAAATGTACACAGGAAAAGAAACAGGAAAATCCAAGCTGTACTTAAGGGCAGAGAAAATCAACAAGTGCTAAGCTTGCGATGACTCAGGTGATAGAGTTATCAGACAGGGGCCTAAAGCAGTTGCTTTTCCCATTTGCTAATCTTAAAATTAATAGAAAGATTAAAGTTCTAAGCCCAGAAATAGAAGGTGGTGCCGGTAACCACTAGGAATATTGAAATTGAAAAGTGAAAAGATGATGCCCGACATACTAAATTCACTGGATGAGTTTAGGTGCAAAATGGAGATGACAGAGAAAAAGAGTCAATCTTTTTCAGGTTCAATAGAGATTATACAATATGAAATGCAGGAAAGAACTGGAAAAATGAGTGGTGGCTTATGGTACTGTGGGGCAATGTCAAGAGTCTGAAAACTCGTGTTACAGGCCTCTTATCCCAGAAGGTGAACATAAAGATATTGTTGCAGAAAAAATACTTGATGAAAGGATGGCTGAAAATGTCATACATTTAGAGAAAAACATAACATTGCAAAATGAAGACGCTTAGTAATTGCAAACAGGATTAACTCAATGCTAACCACTCAGTTGCTTCATAAACTTCTGAACACTAAAGATGAAAAAATCTCAAGAGCTTCCAAGGAAGCATAGTGCATTACATATAATGGACTCTTAGTCAAATGCTTTAAAGTCCTGGGAGAAAAACACTGTCAACCCAGAATTTTATATGAAATTTATACAAATTTCATATAAATTTTATATGAAATTTATACAAATTTCATATAAATTTTATATGAAATTTATAGAAAATTTTATATGAAATTTTATGCATTTTATAAGAAATGTCCTCCAGGAGTAAAGGTGAAATAAAGGTATTTTCAGATGACTGAAAACCTTCAGACTGCGACCGATTTATTTATTTATTTATTTATTTATCATAGAGTCTTGCCATATAGTGCAGGCTGGCCTTGAATTCACCATGTAGTCCAGGCTGATTTCAGATTTGTAGCAGTTCTCCAGCCTCAGCCTCCTGCATGGTGGGATTACAGGTGTGTGTCATTACGCCTAGTTTGAGACTGCTTTTAGCAGATCTCCTCTTAAAGAAATGCTGAAGGAACTTTTTCAGCTCAAAAGGAAGCCACACCATGGGAAAGTTTGAACTTGAGTAACAAAAGATGAGCAAGAGAAATGATAAATAACATTAATAATTTCCCTAAGTAAAACTGCATATACAAAAAACATAAAAGTTCACAAAAATTACTTCTGCTTCTATGACACAGGGGTACCTATAGACTGACTACTGGCAATATTTTAGATACATTTGTTCAAGTAACTTTTATCTGAATCATTATTTTTCTCTCTTTCTTGATTTCATCATTTCTTAGTATTTTGGTTCCTCTCACTCCCTCTCCTTTCCCCCTTCTTTCACTCTTTCACTCCTTCCTTGTCTCTCTTTCTTCCTTACTTTTTTCTTTTAATGGAGACATTATTGATTTATCTATCTAGAACATATAAGAACATATAAAGAATTGAAAAAAAATCAGATACCCCAAATTCAAAGACTTGATTAAAAAATGAGCATTTGAGATGATATATACTTCTCAGGTGAAGAAAAACAAACAGCAAATAAGTATATGAAACAGTGTTCAACATCATTGGTCATTCTAGAGATACAAATTAAAACAACACTGAGATTCCATCTCACCCCAGAAAGAATGGCTAGTAACAAGGAATCAACCAATAACAAATGTGGTGGAAGGAACCTTTCTCCATTGTTGGTGGGAGTGTAGATTGGTGCACCCACCATGGAAATCAGTGTGGAGTTTCCTTAAAATCTGGGATTAGAGGTTCCATTGAACCTAGCTATTCTCCTGGTTATCTTCCTAGAAGAAGTAAAAACATCATACCACAGTGCTATATATGTGCACCCATGTTTATAGCAGCACAATTTGTAACAGCTAAATATTGGAAATAAACCAAATGCCCATCAATCAAGGAACATATAAAAAAGATGTGGTATTTTTATTCAATGGCTTACTACTCAACTGTAAAGAAGGATGAACTTAAGACTTGTAGATAAATGGATGCACCTTGAGACCATACTCAAGTGAAATAAATCAGACTCACATGTGTAAACATCATATTGTCTTCTCGGTGTGAGAAACTGAATGAGCAAGCAAAGTATAAAATAGACTATAAAATAAATAGATACTGTGCAATGGGAAGAAATTGTTCAAAAGGAAAAAGGAATTAGGGTGGGTGAAAGGGGAAAGGACAGAAGGGAAAAAGGAAAAAACACAGTTCAGAGATACTATTAGTGCCTCTAAGTTCATTATAAAGGAAGATTTGTGCTAATATTGATTGGAGAAATTTTTATATCCATATCTTATACCCCTTTAAAGATAACAACATAAAATATATTAACTGTTGTTATTCTCTTATTATTTTGTTATGAAATTTATTTTACCTTTTCCATCAAATAAAAAATTATTTACATTGTATTGTGAAACTTTTTCTGATGCTATTTAAAAATCTTAATAAATTTTAAAAGTTTGGCTGGAAATGGTATGTTATTGTTATTATTATTATTACCATCATTGGTGGTACTGGAGATGGAACCTACCATTGCACTGAGTTATATCCCAAGTCTTTATGTCAAAAAAGATACTTTATTTTGAGACAGGATCTTGCTAAGTTGCCTAGGCTAGCCTTGAACTTGTAATCTCCCTACCCCAGTCTCTTAAGTACTGGAGTAACAGGCACACATCACTGGCTTGTGGTTATACTTTGAAAAAGAATCACATGACATATTTAGGGATGCAATGGGGTCACGGCTGGGATTTATGTAAAATCCTGAGGAAACAGGATTTGCCGTGACTTGGTTCTGGGGAAGGGGGCACTTGTGGTTCATTATCCTACTTTCTGTGGTTTTCCATGTGTAATTTTTTTCATTTCTTAAAAAATTCTTCATAAATGTGATTTTTAAATTGTTTAATCATCCTGTGGTCATTCCACAGTTTATGTAACTAGCTTTCTTTTGTTGGTAATTGGGGTTGTTTCTGGTTATGTGGGGGCTGAGACAAAACTACAGTCTTTGACAGCTTCTCTTATTTCCTTGTTGGAGATGGACATACTGGGTTAAAAGCGAGTGGACACATCCAATGCTTTCTTCCTCTCATAACATCGTCCTCCAGAAGAGATGGTCTGTGTGAATTTCCCACAAGAGGAAAGAGAATGCCCTTCTCAGTGCTTCAGGAAAATGTATCTTATTTTAAAGAGTGTTTTTTAAACTCCCCCGTGACACAGAACCCCCACCCTACCACGGAAGTGGTTCTCACTGGTTTAGGGAGGAAGTCGGGGAGAAGAGTTAGAGAAAATAGATTTAACGTCTCCTCTCCTTCTTAGCTTTGAGGATGAGAAGCAAACCCAGAGCCCAGACACAGGTAGCCCTGGGATCAGACCTGAGCCCTGCTGCTTACTGGCTGTGGATTTTGTACACTGGATCTCTCTGCCCGTCAGAGTTCTCATGGAAAAAGGGTGGTCGTGCTGGCCTTCGTGAGCTGTGTGGCAATAGAGACTTAGGGAGGAAAATCTGGAAATGGTAGCTCTTGCTGTCCTTGGGAATCTGAGTCTCAGATATAAAATGACCTTCTGCTCTTCTGTACTGGGACAGACAGGGATGTGCTCAGAGGGTCTCTGCCTGTCCACCGTTCGTCCTTCAGAGCCTCCCTGTTCTGCGGCCTTTCATTCGCTGTCCGGCATTGGGGCCGGCAGCTGTGCCAAACAGCAAACCCATCTCGGTCTTGGGAAGTGAGTTCTGATTGCTGATGGTATTTGTAGCCTCTGTGGTGATGCACCTTGCAGTACTTGGGTTGGAAAATGGGGCTAAACACCAGGTGGGTCCTTTCGATAATATGGCATTTACTTTCCAGAGTTGGACTCAGACCTGGGGCATCATCTTTCCAGGGCAGCTCACCTAAGCTGGGGTCTCTGCCTCGACTGATCAGCCTTCCCCCCACTACCCTTTGTCTTCCACCTCACTTCTGTCTCTGGCCGGACTCAGGTTGTGCTACACACACACACACACACACACATGCACACACTCCTTCCTGAATGCTGAGAACAACTGAAACAGAGAAAGGGTCTGTGCCTCTGAATAACACACCTGCTTGCAGTTCAAGAGAGAACTGAAAGTGTTTTTTTCTGTTTACCGTGTTTTGATGGGCAGGGGCCAGTGGGCATTCTACAAACACCAAGTGAATGAGCCATCTGGGCCCAGACTCCTAGGTGAAGCCAGCAAACCCAGGGCTGAGCTGCTTGGGTGCAGAATTTTCTGGAAATTGAGACTGGATGCCAGGCCTCAGCGCCAGCTACCGGGCCTTGGTACCAAGCTCTGAGGCCACTTCGCTGTGTCCCTGTTTTCTCCCTGGGTGCATTCAGGTGCAAGAGGCTGAAGGGTGGAGGCTGCAGGAGGGGGAGACTGGTTTATTTCCTAAGCCCAGGCAAGATCCAAAGAAGATCTTGGTTTTGCTGGGAGAAGCTGGGCCCACCAGCTTCTTGGGTCTTGGGTGTGTAGGGCAGCCTTGCTTTATGGCGATGGGGCAGGACCTCTCCCCGCGGCCATCTGCTGTCTGCCGAGGGCTGGCAGCTGTGCGCCAACTCCTTGGACAACAGCATTACTTTTTCATCTTGAGGATCAGAGATCCGAGTCTTTCACGGTAATGATTCACTTCCTTTCATAATAGGAAACTTTGAGTGTCCTCGGCAAGAGTTTCTCAAACAGTGAATGTGTCTTTGTCCTCTTTAAAATAAAACAATGTTTCATCTATAAACTTTGCTTCCCATGGCTTTATAGAAGCATGGAAATAGCAGTGTGGAAATAACAACACCATCCTGGAGAACTTTAAAATAGCATGGATTCTGTCTGCACATTTTCAAAGCTCCTTCTCACCTATTATTTCCCCATGGGTTACTGGGATTCTGTGACATCGGGCTTATTTCTGTTATTTTGAGACAAAGTCTTGCTAAGTCGCCTAGGCTGGTCTTTAACTTCTGGGCTCAAGCATTCGTCCTACTTCACCCTTCTAGATAGAGTGGGTGGGGTACACATTACATGTGTGGCTTTGAAATAGGAATTATTTCCTTTTTGTCTTGAGGAAACAGTGACCCAGAGGGGCCTGGTGACTTTCCTAAGCACACACAGCGACTTGGTTGGGGAGCTAGGAGACCTCAGATCTGTGCTGGGTTTTTCTGCTGGTCAATTTTCTGTTCGTGTCAGCAGCACTCTCTTCTCTGGCTCTCCTGAGAATCCCACAGTTCTATTCTCTGTGGGGAAGCAGTCTTTAGATTAACAGGTGGCAAACGTTAGTTTTATGGAGATAAACATCAAGATCCAGGGTTAAACCAAAGGCAAATAGTGATTCATGACACTCCCAGGAAGATCATCTCACTCTTTCAGAAATTTGCAGCTGAGCCTGTCACCAGCTTCCTGTCCCTTTGCCCCCACTTTCTGTCAGATCTAGGTGCACAGCCTGCCACTTACTACATGCACACTTCCAGCAGAAGGGAAAACGGAGCCTTGGATGTGCACGCCATTTGCCTAAGATCCTATAGCCACTGAATAATAAAGCCCAGATTCAAATCTAGGTTTGTCAGACTCCAAAATATGACTCAAATGAAATTCAGCATTTTCCTTCCAGATAGGGCCTGTCTGAGGAACTCTGCCCTCCTCAGTCCTGTTGGGTACCTGGGTCCATGAACCTCGAATCAAATCTGATAGAGACCCTGGCTCTGCACGGGTCTGCGGTGGGGTGATGGTGGGAAAACTCCAGAATCTCTCTGAGTCTCCTCGTTTATCAAATAGACTTAATGGCCTGGCCTAGAGGGGGTGGCTTGCAGGTCAAGAGGTGCCTGGTGGTTAGTTGGTGTCTAAAAGCAGAGGTGGTTACTTGTTTACAGTCACTTCCTTTCGGGGTATGGAGAAGGGGTACTATGAGGGCCATGGGCCGTATGTAGCATGCTTTCTTGCTACAGCTGAGCTCACATGGGACCCCTCCACCCATTAGTCAGAGTTCTCATGAGTCACATAAGGGTCAGCATGCAAGCATGGGAGCTATTTTGGTGAGTTTTTGTTGTGTCACAGGGAGGGACCAACACTGGCTTCACGCCAGGCATTCCTGGGCAAGTCTTACCTCCCTAGTTTCACTTTCCTATATAAAACGTTGAAACAGTAGGCCCTTATTGTTCACATGTGAGCACACTTTCTCAGATCAACTCTGCATCATCATGACCACCCTCTCCCTTCTGTGTTTCAGCCCTTTGGAGAGACTTGGGGCAGGTAAGAAAATCATGCACATACTTCCCCCCGTAAGCAGCCAAGCATAATTGAAGATTTAAAATGATTTCTATCCTTTATTGATTCCATTAATAAAGGGCTACAGGGGCTTTGGAATCCATTAAAAGAAATTTGTTGCAGAGTAAACTTTTCTTAACATGAGCTGTTTGAGCTCTTTGGAAGCCACAGTTCACAAGCAAACTGTTCTGTCTCTTGCTTCCTGACACATAGCGGGCACAGGGGCACCTGCCTCCTGGGTTTCCTCTGGAGTGTGTGTACCAAGAGGCTGGCTCTTGTCAGCAGCTTTCTGTTGAGCTTACTTCCTCTTCCTCTTGCATGGTGGCCCCTTTGGCCTTGACCTGATCCTCGCAAAGATATCAGGTTGCTAAACTGAGAAGTAAACAGTTGTTACATTGGTGACTTTAAGGAGGAGTAGTTGCACTTCAGTGATTCTGGCGTTTGGGAGATGTCAGGAAACACTGGCTCTGATTTTCCTGCCACCTAGATGGGTAAAACCACCCCACTGTGGAAGGAGAAAAAACAACCCTGGTGCAACCGCCCGTCCCGGAGTCCTGCAGGAAATGATGTTTGAGACAACATTAACAGACACGATCATTCTCACTAGAGACACAGTTAACCTGAAGTTCCAAGAGAGACACTTAGGTCATCAGACGTTGTGAGCAGGATCTGAGAGAAGTTTCTTAGTCTCTGGTATTTTTGCGGAAATCTTTCCCTCCTATGTGGTGGCCATTTGGACCCACTGTGTGATGCAGCAGGTGGGAATCCTGGACCCTGTGATTACTTTGCCTGGTTGTATCAACTGTTTTAACATAAGGCATCTTTCTGCTCTAACCATTACTTTGCATTTACAGGCTGAGAGCTGAACTAGGGAGAGAAGCTTACCCCTGACCTGGCTATCAGCAAAACTGGTTTTGTATGGCTGTTCTCTTGATTTCTACGCCCTTGAAGTTAGATTCTTCTGGATAAGCTTAGAAAGACTTAATTTTGCAAAGTTCGGGGCTATGAAGGGGAGTTTTTCTAAATATCTGTGTTCAGCCCACCAGTAGAATCTGTTTTTTTCCCCCCGGAGGTATGCTGAACAAGAATTGTGTTTATTGTTAGGACCAGAAGTTATGGTTAAAGTAGGGTAAGCAGTGCAGACCAAGATTTCTTGCCCATGGTCTGTAGAGATCCATTCACTACAACAAATCTGCACAACCAAAGAAATCAGGTTGCAGTGTGTCATGATGAATTTAACAACTGAGCTGTTAACACCCGACAGTCTCATTCTGATCTGACCTCTTATTGGCAGCAGCAACTTGATTCATCTGATAACACATGAGAAGGGAAATTCTTAGTCAACAACATCATTTAAAATCTGAGAATCCAGTCAGAGGGAAGTAAAATACAAGAGGTACTTGCTTGGGAAGGGCTTAGGAACCGTTGACTTTGATTAACTTAAAAGGAGCATTTTTTTTCTATTTTATTTTAAAGAGAATAAGACAAAATAGGTCGGTACAGAGCAGATCGGAACCAGACAACAGAGGCAACACAATACTTAACATTAAGACAACCGGACATTAACAATAGCTTTCACAATATTTCTTTCTCTGCTATAGTTTAGCATAGTTTCAAATACAATAATATCAAACATAAAAAAAAAGTATAAAACCATTCAAAGAGTGAAAGAATTACAGGGCATTCTGAACCGAATAACAAAGAATGATCAATGGGTACTATAATATCTCATTTTCAAATTTTGTTTATACTTTCACACATATTCAGATCCCAATAAGACACAATGTGATAGATAGAACCAATGGAAATAGAAGAATAGAAGCTTGGTAGGACTTCTAAGAAGGACGGTATTAAATCAGCAATAGCTGTCATAATGTTTTGTTCTCTTCAAAACAGCTCTTCATAGCATCACGTATAATAAAGTCAAACAAAACAGGATAAAACTATTCCAACTGGTGAATGAAAACATTGAAAGGCTTCAAAGCAATGAAATGGGGAATCATGATTACCATAAAATCTTATATACTCTTACCAACTCTCATACTAGGGAGACTATACGGTATTTACACATGTGAGTCTGGTTTATTTCGCTTATAAGTATGGTCTCAAGTTGTGTCCATTTATTTATAAATATCTCAAAGTGATCATTCTTTATAGCTGAGTAGTACTCCATTGTATAGAAATACCACAACTTTTGTATCCATTCTTCAGTTGATGGGCACTTAGGTTGCGTCCTAGATCTGGCTATTACAAATTGTGCTGCTATAAACATGGGTGCACATATATCACTGTGGTATGATGTTTTCAGATCTTCTGGGAATATGCCTAGAAGTGGAATAGCTGGGTCAAATGGGACCTCCAGACCCAGCTTTTTGAGGAATCTCCAGACTGACCTCCACAGAGGTTGCACCAGTCTACACTCCCACCAACAGTGCAGAAGACTTCAAAAGGAGCATTTGTTATTCTGTGGTGCTAGTGAAATGTTGGGGTGAAGAAAAATAAAACGTTGAAAATTCGGTTGATGTTCTCAGATCAGTAGAGAAAAATGTTCAGGAAGCCACCACATAGAGCCCTATCACAAGTTAGTTGGAGCAATCTTGATTGCTACTGCGTACTCATTTCTTAGTCACCTTGACTCAAAAGTGATAGACGTTATCTTTGCTGATGTTTTATAGCTGATGCCTGGTAACATGTCCCACATCCTGATGTAGGGGTTTAGTTTTATGTACAATTGCTAGAAAACATCCTTCCTGTCTGCTGGGAGGAGCCAGTGTTTGGCAAATGCTTGACATGAGAAGATGGAAAAAGGAGTCCTTACAGCATTAAGTGGCTACTCAGGGGCACAAGTTAAGGCATCAAAGATGAGCCCATGGTGTCACAGAGTTTCTGGAGCCAGGACCGTGGCCTGCTGCTTTGGGGCACTCTGGGAGGGGAGAGTCAGGGTCTCCTCTGTCAGGGTCTCCAGGAGCAGAAAGTTTGAGTGCTGAGGTCCAGATGATGGTGAGAGTTGAAGGCAATGACGACCAAGGTAGAAGAAATAGAAGTCTCCGGAAGATCAAAATGGTAGCCAGAAGCTGTGGTTGCCTTGGTGGCCCCCTGGAAGGCCTGAGTTAGGGGAACAGGCCAGACAGTGCAGCCAATTGGGGAGTTAGAATAATCTAGCTCACACTCCAGCCTGACCATTTATGGTGACATTTTGAGCAAATGACAGACTCTCTGAGCTTTAGTTTTGTCATTTATAGAAAAGGAAGCTAATCCCCCCCCCTTTCAGGGTGATAGTCAGGATAATATGGTAGCAAGACAAAATACTGGCACCTGGTAAGCACTTGGTAAATGAGACTTGTGAGCGCCTCACCTGGGCTATTGAAATAACCTCTGATCATATGATCTTTGATCCTTTTCACACATTTGTCAGCCAACTCACGTAGAGAAAAACCCAACATTTTATACCCATCTAAAGCCCTCGTTGATCTGGCTGTTAATAACATCTCTCTGGTTTCCTGTCCCATTGCCCTGCTCCTCGCCCAGTCTACTCCAGGCCTTAGTGCTGGATTGGATGCAGGCCAGGGCCCCCTGCCCGGGAATCTTACTGTTCCCTCCACCTGGAGCGTTCTCTTCTCACAGAGTTACCAGACCCTTCACCCACCTCCCTCCTGTCTTTGCTCAGATTCCTTCTCAGCAAGGCTTTCTCTGAGTATGCAATTTAAATCTCCATCCTCACCCCACCCCATCCCATGCTGTGCATCTCTTTTTCTGCCCTACTTTAAATTTTCTGCACAGCAGTTATTTCCTTCCAAAGCACCATGTGCATATGTATTTTGTTTGACTCTTTGACTCCTCACTAAAGGGCAAGTGCGAGGGGTGGTGCTGTTAGGGATTTCTTCCTGGTTTTTCCACTCCTTGTCTCTGTAGTCTGGTTCATAGTAGACAATGAGCATTTGCTGGATGAATGAACCTATTATGAGTATTGGTGTATGTTTTCCTCCAGGTTTTTGGGTCACTGCAAAGGGGAAGAGATCATTCCTTCCTATTCATTTTTCTTTCTACAAAAGCCCTTACACTATGGGGCTTAGATCTGTTTAGATATTAAAACAAAACATCCTCCCAAAGAACCAACTAGGAGAGCCATTAAACTTGAAATCACTGAATCTCAACTAGCCTTGAAATCTAACACTCAGTTCTCAGGACACAAGCAGAGGAGAAGGTTAAACAGCACCATAAGGAAGTCATCAGCCAGATGCAGAGCACGGGCTAGCCCAGAGGACAGATGACAGTTACCTCAGTGAAAGCGAAAAGAAATCATGGGGTGGGGAACTGTTATAGATGAAGAGAGTCTAAAGGGCTTTATCTTCCAAACTGTGCCAAGCTTACTTAGATCTTCATTTGAGCCATTGGGAGTAAATGGTAGACTTAAGAGGGCTGGCAAAAATTTGTAAGCAGGTTGGATTTTAGGGATTAGTTGCTTTGTGGTCATAGACAATGGTCATATATAGATTGTTATATACTCTGGAAGAATCTGGAAAATTGACCTTGGTAGAAAATTGAAAATTCTTCCAAGGAGAGTGCATCAGTGAAAAGAACTGGTGGAGGGGAGCTCATGTGAAATCTGAGATTTGATTTGAAATGTTCCAGGAAAAAAACAATGTAATGGGAGAGAGTAGTGATCTGGAGGAGGTTGAGCAGTTCCTCTTTCTGAGGCTCAGGGAGGCCTAATTTCTTCCTTTCTACTTTTTCTTTGCAGTGTGGTGGTGTGGTGTAATGAGGATGGGTGGGTGGAGGAAAGAGCTATGGTCACATTGCTTGGGACAGGTGCAGTGTTTTTAAAATTCTTTATAGCTCCTTTTGCTCCTTCCTCTGCTTAGTTTTGATTTAGGAGGCAGAGTTCAGATTGGTATTGAGTGTGGTAAGACTGGGGGAGATGTGTGCAGGGGCTGGTGCTTCTACTGTACTGTACTGTACTGTACTGGGGGTTGGGAATTGTGTGTAAGGAAAACCACTGAGATATAAAGGCTCTATTTTAGGCCAGGCACCTGTCAGATGGAAATGCAAATATTTCTGCAAATATGCATTTGTTTGTCTGTGGGGCACAAGGTTGGAGACAACAGCAAATAGCTGGAAATTTTTGGCTTATGTGTATGAGGTAGCTGGCTGTGGCCAGGAGCGACTGCCTACAGGTGGTGAGGACTTGGTCCACCCCAGGAAGTTCTGTTCTCCGGGTTCCTAGAGAACCTCTGTGGAAATGAATTCAGGTGTTTCTGAGGACTTCCTCACCTTCTCCATCAGTGCATGCCTGGTTGGAAAAAGATCCAGTCTCTGGTAAGAGACTCTTTTTTGCAGCCCAAGACTGGGACAACTAGGTCAGGTGGAATGAAAACCCCTTTATCTTAGAGCCTTGATAAGGAGAGGAACCTCCACCGCCCTCCCATTAGTTGAGTCCTCAGGTAGACGGTTACAGACAGCAGCTTTTCAGACTGTAATTTTCTCATGGCTTCTTAAGCCCATCTCTCAGTTGCAAATCATCTCCTATTGTTTAAGATGTTTCTGATCTTTTGATGCCCTTTTAAGTAAAATAGTCACATCAGATTTTGGTTTTTTACTAGCGTACGTTTGCATTCACTTTGGGGAGCTGGTGTAAGTATGCACAGCTTGATCATTTTTGATATTTTCTTCTCTCTGTCTTTCCTTCTCCCCCTCTTCTTGGTTTCTTTCCCCCATTTTAGGGGACTGAGATATATATATATATATATATATATATATAATATTTTGACCATTTATGTTTTTATTGGCTTATGTTTGCAGTACCTAATGTTTGAATTCCCTGTGTGGAACTGGTACATGTATATGACATACTTTAGTTGATTTTTTTTCCATCCCTTTTCCTTTCCTCCCTCTCCCTTCCACTTCTTGGTTCCCTTACCATTTGATAAATACCTTTCTCTTTACTGCCTAGTTATCTGTTATTTTGCTCTTTATTTACACTTTGGGTTTCTCTTGTAAGAGAAACCATGCATTATTTAAGGTCATGTGTCTGATGTACTTCCTCTAACATCATGGTTTCAGAACGCATCCATTTTCCTACAACTGTCTCTGATTTATCTTTCTTTATGCAGAGTAGTGCTCCATTGTATATAAATAGCATATTTTTTATCCATTCATTTGTTGATTGACATAAAGCCTACTTCCAAGATTTAGCTATTATGAGTTGTGCTGCTGTAAACATGGGTGTGCATAAGTCTTTCTAACATAATGTCTTGAACTTTCACAGAACTTTTTTACACTTCCTTTTCCTTCCTCCACCCTAGCCCTTCCCCTTCTCCAAGAAGCCTACTTTTCTTGGTTCTTACCATTTCTCCTTGATTTTATTCTTTTTGTATTTATATGTTAGGTTTATCATATAAGATAAATGATGCAATATTTGACTTTCCATGTCTGTCTTATTTCACTTAACATTATGTTCTCAACTTTCATCCATTTTCCTTCAAGCAACATGCCTTGACCCATGATAGCTCTCACCTGAGAACTTAGTGGCTAGGGGCTGGGACATTAGAGCCCAGTAGCCTATGTGAGCTTCTCTGGGGACTCTGACAAGCTTGAGTCTCACCATTCAGTCCTAGACACTATTGTTGCTACAGGAATTAAGAGAGCTTTACCACAATCCAGGAGCTTTAGCACATGATAAATGCTCAATAATTATTAGCTCAAATAAAGTGATAACATTTTCTGTTATCACCACATCTTGCAGAAGCAAACTTTTTCTTATTGCTCTCTTAGCTTACAGATGGTGATTATAGAAGTTGATTAACTGGCTTAAGATGACAAGCTGATAGGTAGAAAAACCAGGGTTGCGTGTAAATTTTTGAGCTGAAAACCCCAGTGACCTTTTTGCAAAATTAGGGTGTCTCAGAATACTGGTGATAAGAAAATTTGGTTTCCCCCAATTTATCACACATTAGTAGTTTTACCCGATGTAATAAAAATGGATTATAGAAGATGAAATAGAAAAAAGGAATTTAAAATACAAACCCTGTGTAAAAGTTATTATTGGGTTTAAAGGCATAAATTAGTAAATTAGTATACAGGCTGCTTGCATTGAATTTCTGTACTTTTCTCACTGTGGAACTTGAAAGACTGGCTCAGACCAACACTCACCTGCAGATCTCACTTTGAATAGCAGGGTCCTAAGCTGCTGTTTCTCAGAGCACCGTGCATGGAGACTGAGCACCCCCATTGCAGCCCCTGGGAATCTTGTTCAGTGGTGTTTGCTCAGCCCTACCTAGGACTACTTAGATCAGAATAACTGAGACAGAATCCAGAAATGTACAGTTTAACAAGTAATTTTAATAGTTTCGATGTGCTAAGTCTGAGAATCATTGTTCTTTACAATGTTGTCTTCTCTCTAAGCTACCAGATGAAAGGGTCAGTACTAGTGAAGCAAGCACTGCTTCGCTTTATTCTAGTTCTCCCATCATCACCCATTTCTCTTCCTCATTTCATCCCTCCCTTCTTCCCTTCCTCTAGAAACTGATGGGTAGAACCTGCTTGCTGAAGTCACTAGGGCACTTCAATGCATGTATGGAGTGCAGGCTGCAGGTGGGATAGAGAAGGACCAGACCACAAGGTCCAATGAGTTGAGAGCAAATGCAGATAAATTGCAGTGTAGAAGCTTGGGTATTTCAGTACGCAGATATGGGGTGAGGTGACGACAAACCAATCACAGACACTACTGAGGTATGAGAAAAGCCAGTAGTGTAGGTTTTGGAAGGCAAGTGAAGAGGATATATCAAGATGAAAGAAGTGACCGACTAGGTGAAATACTGCTGAAAGATGGATGAGACGAAGGCTGAATACTGAACCCTGGTCAGCACCATGGAGGTCTTTGATGAATTTGACAAGCACAGGTTCATGGACACGGGTGGGAAGGGGCCTGATTCAAGAGGGTTTAAATGAAAATTGGAAGATGGGACTTGGAAGCAGTAACTACAGGCAGTCTTACAAAGAGTTTTACTGCAGAGAGTTTGATTTTAGAGAAATAGGACTGGAGCTAGAAGGTGAAATGAGGTCAAAAGATTTATAGGGAGAGTAAGAGAAATGTTATTTAGAACTCAAACAATGACTTAATATGTAAACTTTTGTAAAGTCAGATATATTTTATTCATGCCTTCAATGAAGCAGAAATGATTGCTTATGGTAACTTTTTCTTTCAAGCTCTTTTAAACTCTCTTCACTCCTAAGCATTATCTTTGGTTGAAAAGAAAATAGTGTGTACACCTCTCTTGTTCCTTACAGAGCTCTGTATAAATACATCTGAAAAACTGAATTTCAGTTTTTGTGTTTCCTTTATCTATTATTTGGCTAAAGTGTTTTAAAATAAATTTCATGTCTTATGATTTTTTTTTAATATAACCATAGTGCTATTATTACAGCTAATGAAATTAACTATGATTAATTTTATTGTATAACACTCAACATATATTCAGATCTCATTTGTCTTCAAAGATGTTTTGTTCAAATTAAGGTTCAAGCAAAGTCTGTATCTCATGTTATGCTTCTCTCTTTTAAACTATTTGGTTTTCGTGCCCCTTGACTTGTTCATGAAACCAGTTGACCATTCTCTAGAAAATCCTACTTTCTGAATCTGTCTGATAAGTTCCCTGTTTGTGTCACTTAATTTGTACTTCCTTCTTTTGAGTTTTCTAAAACCTGGAATTGTTGTGTAAAGATTATATTCATTTGATGCAAGATTTGTTCTGGGCAGTGCTGCCTGCCTGCTTCACCTTGTCTCCCATCAGAAGGTGCAGACTGTGTGGGTGTCTCATTGTTAGTGAGTGAAGCTTAGGCTGATGAGGGTCCGGTGGAGGTGCCTGAATCATGAGAGGAGTTTTGAGTTTTGATAGAAATGGCCTTTGAGAAGGAGACACCTGTGGTGCAGAAAGAAAATGGGGAGATGTCACGAAACAATTTCCTTAAGGGGAGAAGGGTGTGTAGAATCTAGTGGATAAGTGTTGGTCATCACAGTGTTGTTCACCTATGAAAACAGAGACACATGGCCATCAATGCAGATAATGTAGCTTGAAGTGGGGGGCTTGAGGAAGTTCTATATTGGTACCTGCTTCTTTCTCCATGGAAAAATAGCGGGTTTATCATGGAAGAGGGAGAATGAGCAGATGGAGGTCAAACAGAACTCTAGGGGAGTGGCAGGCGAATACATACACTGGAAAAGTAGCATGTTATTGTTGGCAGCTGAAGACCTACAGGCAGTTAGTGATTAGTACTGTGAAATGAAATCAGCAAACACTGTTGCACGTGTATTTTATGGTTAAGTTCAGTTGAATGGCCGTAAGTACAGAGGAAGACAGAGGTTGCATGTACCCAGGCTTGGGTTTTAGCCGACCATATGTGAAGAAAGAGAGCGAGGGATGGACCATGGAATTTAAGGTGGGTAGGAAGGGAAGTGAGATCGTGAGGAAGAGGAGGGCAGCAAGATGGGCAGTAGGATGAGCCACAGAAGGATCTCGAAGTCGGGGTACCAGTTGGAATAAGCTACAAAGATGAGAGTGATGGTTGGAGAATTGATGTCTAATATTGAAATTGTGTGAAAGACACGTTTTTTTAGAAATAAGATCAGAGCTATGATTTTGAGAGAGAGTGACTGAAATGACAATCATGGGGGTAGAGAAGATCAAAGAACTCCAGGGGACTAGAATATCCTGTAGGTGGATATGCATATTACTAGTATTACTAAGACTCATGACAGACATAGTGATGGGGAAAAGAAAAGGAGCAAGGAGCTAAAATATTCACAGAATGAAGGGGTGTGTTTTGCCTGGAGGAAAGATGACCACAGCAAGCAGGGTGGGGTAACAGTAGGTGGTGCAGTCTCCACAGGGTTGCTGCAAGATGGCTAGGCGTTTGACGCACATTGGGTTCTGCCTGCTGAATCTTACACAGTGTGTGCTAAACAAGTGTTAGTACACTAGTTGGGTTTATGTGACTCCAGGGAGCGGAGCCTAAACTGTGGGTTTATTTTTACAGGGAAGTTGATTTTCCTTCATTTGAAGGTCTTTCAAAGGGGCATAGCTGCTTGCCGAACCATGTGTGATCTGGGTAGGTGGTAATTTCCCTGTCATCAGGGTGTCTAACAGACTAGCCAAACATCTGCACGATGGTGCTCTAAAGGGTGTTAAAGTACAACTAAGGGGACAGGTGGTGGCAGTCAAAGGTAGTAGGGAGGAGGAAAGACTGACAGAGTTAGTTTCATTCTTAAACTGGCTATAGGTGCAGGGGACCTGAGATGTCTTAAAGGAAGGAGATTATGTTTGGGACAGGTCTCGTCAGATAGGTGCCACGTAGTTTGATGAGAGCTGGAACAAGCACAGGGGAGTCATGTGGATCCCCATGGGACAAAGGAAGGCTTCAAAGCCAAGGCACACTTAAGGGTGTGTTGGAGGCTGAGTGGGTATGGCCCCTGTGAACAGGGCAGGAAAGAATGTCCACGCGGAAGGAACTTTACAAGCACTCCCAAAAGGGCATGAAAGAGCCTGGATTATTTCAAGTACCACTGAGTTGCTTTGGGCAAATGACTTACCCTCCATGTCTCAATTTCCCTATTTGTGAGGTGGGGATAGTAGTAGTATCTATAGAATAGGAGAAGGTGAAGAGTAAATGAAGTGATGTGTACAATACTTGTCACTGGTGTAATCCCCATGGGTGTATTAGCTTACTTTACTTTGTAAATAGTTCTGTGAGTTAGGATCTGTGATGATATACACTTTACAGGTAAATTTGCTGAGACGAGTAACCTGATGTCATGAAACTGGTGACAGGAAGATTAATCTGAATCCAAAATTTATACACTTTTGTATTAGTCCGTGTTTACAGTACATAACAAATACATTCACCATGGAAAGTTGGTACACATAATGTACATTTAATGCTTCTACTCCTCCTTCCTCTACTCTCTCCTCACCCCCCAACTCAATCCGCTTCCATTTACAAATCATCTGTCTCCCTATTTCCTATTGCCTATCTTTTATTTTGCTCTTTAAGTTGTTTACACTTCAGGTTTCTCATATAAGAGAAACCATGTGATATTTAAGCTTGTGTCTGATTTATTAATAATGTTATTAATTTATTGATAATGTTACACTTAGCATGATTTTCTCCAGTGCATCCATTTTTCTACAAATGACTCAAATTTATCTCCCCTTATGGCAGAGTATTACTCCATGGTGTATAAATACCACATTATCTTTATCCACTTTTCCATTGGTGGACACGTACACTGCTTCCAAGATTTAGCTATTAAGAATTGTGCAGTTGTAAACATGGATATGCACGTATGACTGTAGCACAATGTTGTAGCTCTTCTGGGACAATACTGAGAAGGGGAATAGCTGGGTCAAGTGAAATTTCTACTTTTAGTGTTTTGAAAACTTTCCATATTGATTTCTAGGATGGTTATATAAGTTTATACCCCAACCAACAATATAGAAATTTTCCTTTTCCTCATCAGCACTTGTTATTATTAGATTTATTGATGATAGCTATTCTTTCTGGATTTAAGATAGAAATGTAGTGTTAGTTTAATTTGCATTTCTCTGATGACCAGAGATATTAAGCATTTCTTTGTGTATTTGCTGGCCATTTGTACTTCTTTGAGAAGTGTTCATTTCAGCTGCTCATTTTTTGACTGGGACTTTTATTTTGGGAGTCTAATTTATTGAGTTTTTTATGTATTATAGATACTAGTCCTCTGTCTGAGGAATAGCTGGCAAAATTGTTTTTCCATTTGTACGTTGTCTCTTTACTCTGTCTCCTTTGCTGTGCTTGCTGAAGTTTTTAAGTTTGCTATAACCCTGTTTGTTGACTCTTGATTTTGTTTCTTGTGCAATTGGAGTTCTGCTCAGAAAGCCCTTGCCTATGCCTGTATCTTCAAGAGTTTTACATTTTTCATCTTATAGTAGATTCCGTGTTTCTATTTTAATGTTTAGATGTTTGATACATGTTGATTGTATTTTAGTACATAGTGAGAGATATTGGTCTATATTTAGTCTTCTGCAATTGTTTTCACAGTATCATTTGCTGAAGAGAATATCTTTCCTCCACCTTGTTTTTGGTCCCCTTTTCAAAGATTAGATGACTGAATATGCCTAAGGTTTCTATTTCTGCAGCTTCTATTTCTGTTTGTTGGTCTGCATTTGTGTTTTTGTGCCAGTACCATACTGCTTGTTTCATTGTCGCTTTGTAATATAACTTAAAATCCAGGATTGTAATACCTCGCACTTTGCTCTTGTCACCAGGATTGTTTTTGCTATTCTGGGTCTCCTCTAATTCCACATGAATTTTAGGATTTTTACCCTAGTTCTATCATGAATAATGTTGGTATTTTAATTGGGATTGCATTGAATCTATATATCAGTTTTGGTAGTATGGCCATTATGACAGTACTAGTTTTACCTATGTGGTACAGGAGATATCTATTTTCTGATGTCCTCTTCAATCTTCTTTTTAAAACTACTATAGTTTTCATTATAGACATACTTCACTTCCTTTGTTAATTCCTATGAACAGTATGTAATTTTTTGAAGCTACTATGAATGGTATTATTTTCTTAATTCCTTTCTTGGTGGGCTCATTATTGGTGTAGAGGAGCTCTGTTGATTTTTGTGTGTTGAATTTATATCATGCCAAAACTTGTATGCTTCACTCTTAAGCTCTAACTGGTACAAGCATATAGCTAGTACTAAATAAATAGTAGTTATCATCATCATGACTGCTATTTTGTCAACTCAAGTTGAAGGTTCTGTCCTCATTTCTGGAGCTGGCTTAAGGTCGCCAGTGCTCCTGTTGCCAGCAGCAGTAACTATTTTTGGAAGGCCCTCATGACCTACCACAGCTCTCTTAGACAGTTGCACCATGTGTATTTTAACTGGCTGATATTTGGAAATCAAGAGTGGCTGTGATTTTCATCTTCTTAGAGGGCATGTCTTTCTGAGCAGGCGCAGTTGATGTGAGAAGGGCAGAGCTCAGGTTGAAATACTCTTCTGATGTCTGTGGGCAGTACTCAGATGAAGCCCATACACGAGGAGATGGGAGCAAACATCTTCCACAGGCAAGAGGTGTCATCTGGAGGTCATATCACCAGCCTCAGTGTTCTCTGTAGGGCGCTAAAAAAAGAACCTCTTCCATCAGTGATGCCTTCAAAAAGCAGAACCCTGAAAAGATCTGCTTCATACAGCAAAAACTTACACCTGTAATGTGCTCAGCACTCACCCTGTATCTGGAGACATTAGTAAAGAAGGCAACAAGATATCTGCTTTCAGAACTAATAATAATGGTGGAAAGAGACAGTGATCAATTAATAATACAAATGCCTGCAAAAACCCTGATGCCATAGAGGAAATGGGCCATAGAATGCAAACTCCCCAAGTCATCTCTTGATTCTCCCAGGAACTTGTGCCCAGTACTAGCTCTTTATTGAATTGTTAACAAGAGCACTGACATTTTTGGACAAAGGACAGAGTAACTCTTGCTTTAGCCCTATCAGCAAGGTTGGGGGTTTTCCCAACCTGCACCTCATCTTTTAAGGAGGATTTTTTCCTGATTCATATGGTTGTAATCATATTGCTTCTTCATAATGTCAAATCTCCTAGGACAGGCTTCAAGGCCAGCATGATTTAGTGCATCAAATTGATACACAAAGTTTTGTATGTTGTCCCTAATAGCTTGCCCTACTTATTCAGTTAACATAATAAGAATAATGATGTCAAAGTGATATGGTGAAAACTAACCTTTCATTTTATCAGTTTTCAGGTCTTAACTGTTTACATTCTTTTTTTAGTTATTTGGACATTGACTTTTATTTGCAATAATGTATACCCAGATAACTTTCTGTTTTGCTTTCTTCATTATAATATATTAAATATTTTCTTCCCTATAACTTCCTCAGTTCACCAGTTGTTTATACTCTTTCAGGTGGGTGTACCATAGTTTAGCTGTTGCTGGAAGTTTAGTTGTTCATAGATTTTCACTATAAGTTTAAATTTAAAAAATTTTTTTGTCTTTTTTAACACACACATTGCATAGAAGTCACATTTTTATCGGAGTCTCTGTCAGTCTGCACCACAGCCATGTATGATAGGGAGTCATTTTATGCATGAAGAAACTGAAACATGTAATTTCTTCTTTTGAATTATTTTTGCAATCTGATTTCCTTGATGTATGGTAAGTCAGTCAATAGACACAAGCTCTTAGTTTCATTGCTCACACACTTTCTAGAAAAGTTAAACTAATTTACAATTCTCCTTCCAGTGCTTAGATTTCCTTGTCATCTGTCCAACAATGACTATGAACATTTTGAAAACTGCTGACCAATATAAGTTCTATAAATTAGTATTGTAGTGTTCAGAGTACTTCCTTTGGGGTTCTCTCAGAATTAGCCAGGATGTCATATGCTTGTTATTTATGTTTTTATTTTGTGACTTGACCTTAAAAGTGTTAACTGCATCTTTATTTTGAGACTTTTTATTGTATTAACCCTGTTTTGTACTTTGACTCCTGCCAGTATTCTTCCTTGTGTAGTGTAATATTTTTCATTGCATGGGAATTGGAATTTCCTTGCATTTGAATCTATTAAACTTTTCCTTTGCTATTTTTATATTGTACCAAATGTAAAAGAGCTTACAAATATATTTTTAAGCTTTTTAAAATTACTCTTTTACATATTTTATCTCAAAGAGTAACAAATGTACATTTTAGAAATTTTGTAATATACTTAAAATTACAAAAAAGGGAAATGTTCCACTGTCTTGCATGTACTTTTTTCTAGTACTTTCTCGTTTTCACACATACATGCATATTTTTAAAATTACATTTGAATTTAGGTGGTATTTCCAGTTTGGGGACCTAGTTTTTTAGTTAAAAATATGCTGATGGAACTTTCAGATATCATGAAGTATGTTTTGGAAATAATTAAGTTTTTGAAAATCTGTCGAGTTTATTTTGAAGTTACTTTCTACTTATTCCTAAATAGAGATGAGTCAGTCCTCTTGTCTTCCCAGGTGGGCTGGTGGCCCCCCTTTAGGTTCCTAGGACACTCCTCTCTGTCATGGCTGTGTTCCTGGGCACTCTATCCTGCTCACTGAGCCACATCCCTGCACCTCTAATAAGCTCTTCCCTGTTTTCTGAGCCCACAGGGCTTTCAGGGTTATGCTCCAACAGAGGCCTAGGGAAGCCCCATCGGTGTCATTAATGTTTAACTGTACTGTGCTAGAAGTCACTCTTATCTCTCTGTCTCTCTCTCTCTCTCTTTTTCATTTGCAGATGTTTTTTAATCATCCTGAGAAAAATGAGCCTTGGCCTCCAGACACGTTAAAGCAACATTTCCACCCATGGAGAATAGTGCTAGTTCCTGAAGACCTGGGGGGCCTGCAGCCCCAGGGGGATTAGCCAGAAGCAGGTAAGAGCGCTAGCAAAGGGGTCCACTCCCCAATAAAAATGCATGGCCCAGACTGCTGTGGCCATGTCTGAGGGTCTCAGTACCTGACTGCACCTCTGCTGGTTTTCCCTGCTTTGGTCTCTTTCAGTGGTCTGGGGCAGGGTGGGGATAGGGTAGTTAGGTGGCTTAGCCATGTCTATAAGTTATAAATAGGATTTAAGTTATTTTATCATTCACTCGGCCTTTTGTGAGCACCCACTGTGTCCCAAGTACTGCATTTGATACTGAACATGCCTTGAGGACTAGCTCAGGGCAGAATTTCTTACTTTGAGGTTTTCTTCCTGTTGCTTCAGTGTGGGCTTGGTGTCTGTGAGCGATAGAGTCATTATTGTGTTCTGGAAGTGTTGTGGTAATTGTAAAGACTCACTGGTACAGTTACATCGGTTCAATAATTCTTTTTTGATCGTCCATTCTACTTGAGGGACTCTGCTGGGTCCTACAGTTCACAAACAATGCCAGGGGAAGTTTTCCTCTCTAGCACCAGAGATGGCATGAAAAGCAAGCATTAAAAGCAAGCAGCAGGGTGCAGGGATAGTGATGAAGTGGAGGTGAGCTTCACCGAAGGTCAAGGGCAGAGAATACCGCAGTGCAGATGCCAGCAGGCTTAAGAAATCATTTGGGTGTGATAAATTCGAAGCATTTGTGGAGACAAGGTTTTCCCCCTCTGCGGGCTGCTGAGAGGGAGCTTCCTCCTTTCTCAGTCTTGTTAGAACAGCTTGAGAGGTGAGAGAGGGTCTTTCAGGGCCCGTGCCTACAGCCTAAAACTCCACCTGGCTGGTGCATGCAGTTCCTAACACCAGAGTGTGTCGGGGACCTTGCGAGGAAGCCCGGATGTTGGAGTTCAGATAAACACTTCAGACCATGACTGGCGCAGACCTCCAAGGCTCAGGCCATCTGAGCATTGCAGGACTTTGCTTGGGTCTGAAGTGTGTGGGAATCTTTGTTTGTGAGAAGCCAGGAAAACCCACCACCAGCCCCAGCTCCTAAGACAAGGAGTTAGGCCACTCCCTGGTGTCCCCTTTCACTCATACGTGGAAAGGTCAAGTTCAAAGTCTACCATTTCCAAATCACTTGTGCAACTTTTGAAAATTAATTATTTTTCTCAAATCTCAACTTTTTTGAACTACAAATAGAGCTCATAAAATCTGCCCTGCTTATCTCAAAGGGTCATATAAAACATAACTGATGTGAAGGGCTCCCAGTAGGGTGATCAGTGCCCACCTTGGTGGTTGGTGCATTGCTTATGATTAAGGTGACTTTTCTTTCATGGTCTGACAGATTGAGTTGCCTCTTGGCACCTGATTTCTGAGTCCTGATGGCCAACGCCAAATCTTCACTGCTCCTAATCACCGATTCATGTCCATGAATCTCTTGTTTCTAACACTGATAAGCTACTGACCTCGAGGAAACCCTTTAACCCTGATGAGGCTTTGTCCACCTTCTAAAGTATCACTACCAATCCAATAATGATTCAATGAGATACTGCAGATGAAGTGCCTATCATGCAGTCATGCCTCCTCAAATGTTGCTTCCTCTTTCATTCTTCTTGAGTTGTCATGTGACCACTTGATTAGTTGTTTTTCTCATTCTGGGGAAATTTCAGCCCTTGGTTTCCTGATGATGTCACAAGGACCCTAGTTCCTCCTTCATGATCTCCTGTCAGAATTTATCTGTCTCTGAGTACAGTTTTTTTTACAAAATTCTAACCACCCAAGTTAGGAACCCATCTTCCTTAGAGACACTGGTTTGTAAGTCCTGGGAGAAGAGGAAATACAGCTTTGGTTGGTACTGTCCTTGGATTCCAAGAGTGATCTTGGTGTCAGTGCATTGAAGACCTTTGGATGGGCAGCCTGAAGCTCAGGCTACTGAATTGTGGCCTGTGCCCCACTCTTTCACCTTCACTGGCCACATCACCTCTACATGGCTCTCTTGCTGAGGGGCTGCTCTTCCATCTGTGTTCAGCATACCTACTCTGCCTTTGTTCTTACCTACTGCCGGTCCCATCACACAGCCTCTTGTTTGGTCTTCTCAGTATTCCATGGCTGAGCTCAGTGGAGATAGCCATTCCACAGAGAGTTAGGCCGAGATACTCACTTGCCCATGGTTACCAAGAATGGGGATGAGAACTCAGGTTTCATGAATGCCCAGTCCAGTACTCCTTGTACGTTCTTCCCTCAATCCTTAGGAGCAAGCTCCATGAGAAAGGCCTTCAGATTCCTAGTGGGTAAAGGCCCAACACATATTGCTTTGATTTATTTAAAAAAAATCCAGGGATCGAGAAAAGAATTTAATGTTTTTCAAAAGACACAGACCTTGTTTGAGTTCAAAGTGCTTCTTCTACCTTTCATTTTGGTTACACAATAAATTCCCAGAAAACAAAGTAGGTTTTTACCCAGATATAAAGGGGCTAGTCAAGCTTTATTTGCTTAATGAAGTCTATTTCCCAGAACTTTCGTGGTTCCATACAGTAGAAAGGCTTTGGATTACGGAATTAAGTGCACAGAGATTTGAACTTTAGCGCAGCCATTGTCTTAGCTCTGTAATCTCTGCTACATCCTTTAACCTCTGAGAGCTTCTGGTTTTGAAATACTAAAATGGAGATCATAACACCTTCCTGAATAGTGACAGTCAGGGCTTATCTGCACAGCTCAGGAGATGCCCTTGGTATTAGCCTGTGACTATGCGTGGTGCTTCCTGGAGCTGGGTATCATCGTGACTCTGGTTATGCCAGGAAATTAAATAAAATAACAACATCTGGTGTACTTAATAAATTTTTTTCATTCCGTTAATTGGCCACATCTCCTCTCTCATCAGGATATCCTAGTCTCTGTCTTGAGATGAGCTGGCTTCCTGTTTTAGGGGTGCTTTTCTTGCATTGCATGGCTCACAACAGAATGCTATATTATGAATCTGAGCTTGGTCTTATTGTCATCTAGGAGTTGGACATCACAGCTCTTAGGGGGTTGCGTTGTAAGTCGGTGGCAGCAGCCATGACAAGGGGATCTTTCTTTGAGTATTTTAAGTGGCTTAGGATTCTAGAGAGTTTGGATTCTGTGCTGTAGACAAGTTCTTCCTTTTTGTTTCAGTTTTCCAAGCATGTGTGCCTGTATTTCTTAGAGAATACAAGGCTCTGGAAACCAAATGCAGAGTCAGATATGGCTTCTGACCTTACTGGCTCATAGTGAAGCTCCTTGAGGGAGCTAGTTGAAGACAATCAGAAACTAAGATTCAGAGTGCAAAAATCATGGTGGAAAGATACAAAAAGTATTCAGTGGTCTGGATGGAAGAAGAGAGTGTCTGAGGGAATTTATAGATGGCACAAATTAAGGCTGTATTTTTCTGAGTCGCTGGACACTACATAGTTGGTAGGAGGCCGACCAGGGCTGAATTTCTAGGCTCCTCATTTTAAATTAAATTGCTCAGCCCATTGCTCCACTGCATGCCATTTCGAATGTTCTTCACATCATTTTTTCCCCTTGTCCTGCTTCTTGTAGGTTTGTTTTCCTGCTTAAAACAGAGTTATACACAGCTTTCATTATGATTCACACCAGCCTGAAGAAAAAATTCAGCTACTGTGTGCTGGCCTTTGTCCTGTTCGCAGCCATCTGTGTGTGGAAGGAAAGGAAGAAAGGGAGTTACTATGGTTCCCTTAAAGTGCAGACCAAGGAATTCCAGGAGCCAAAGAGCCTTGAGAAGTTGGTCACAGGGTCTGGTTCCCAGCCCGTGTCATCAAGAAGTACCCAGGTCCCCCACCAGCCCAACCAGACTCTCAGTCCCAGAGTCCCACACAAGACCCAACCTCAGCCTACCTTCCAGGTGTGGAACAAGGACAGCTCATCCAAAAACCTCGTCCCCAGGCTGCAGAAGATCTGGAAGAATTATGTGCGCATGAACAAGTATAAAGTATCCTACAAGGGGCCAGGACCGGGCGTCAAGTTCAGCACAGATGCCCTGCGCTGCCACCTCCGGGACCACGTGAATGTGTCTATGGTAGACGCCACAGACTTTCCCTTCAATACCTCTGAATGGGAGGGTTACCTGCCCAGGGAGAACATTAGGACCAAAGCTGGGCCGTGGCGCAGGTGTGCTGTTGTCTCCTCGGCGGGGTCTCTGAAATCCTCACAACTGGGCCAAGAAATAGGTATGTTGCCATTGTTCCCTGAATGGTCACTGCTCCCAGGAAGTGCTGGACGCGTTGAGGGTGTTACACCAAGGGCTTAGCGTGGCTCGGTGCAGAGCGGCGTTTGCTGCTTTGTTTCTCAGCGTCAGGTCTGCTATGGAGATGGTTGAAAGGATGGGGATCCGGGACCCTGGCATCTTTATCAATGAACTTAGCTTCATTTTTGTCTCTTTCAACTATTGATGTCCTGCAGAGTAATTTCATTTGAAAACGAAAGATCTCCTGCTACCCCAAAGCAAAAAACTACACTTGACCTTCGAAAATATTTGAAACATAGATTTTTACTTCACTGTCAAGTTCTAATATTCTGTTATTTTAGTAGAATACAAGAGGGACTCTTAGCCTTAACTACCTGAGTAATCATTTTTTTTCCTTGAAAAAAATTAGAGCAGGGATTCTTAACTTAGGGGCTGTGGGCTAATTTCAAGGGTTTCGTTAGTCCTTACAATCAAAAATACCCACGGATTAGGTGTGTATAATATGTGTGTATGTGTACCTCTGTGTATTTTTCCACTGAAAATTTATGATGTTGTGGATGATTCTCAGAAGAGTCTGTGGTCCAAATAAGATTTTAGTCATTGGGCAAACGAGATCAATTTGCTTTTCTTAAAGTCCTTTGCATCTAATAAAGATTGTCTGTACATATATGAGCTAATCAATCAACAGCTACTGATTTGCTTAAGGCCCTTTGCTTCGCTTGTGTTGGGAGAAATATATTTTCCATTATTGGGAAGTGAATCTGGCAGTAAAGAAAGCAGAGCACAGGAAGGCTCAGTCTTGTGTCAGGCTGGAGGTATTGGAGCAGGTGAGGTCATATGTCTCCTTTTTTATTTCCTTCTTCTGACTGCCAGGAAAAATGGTCTGAAGCCAACATTTCTCAAAGAAATGTAGATGTGAATGGGCTGAAAGAAAAGTGGTGAGATCATATTTTTTAGCTCCCCAAATGAGCAGTGCTTACTAATAAGAGCTACCAAGGTGGCCGGCTCCACCCCAACTTTGATTTTTGTCTTTTAGTTTCTTTGGGACTTTGTTTGCTGGAAACTAAATGGGCTTGGATTTTGTTCATCTATAATAAAACTAAGCTTTTTCTTTCTTTTCCATTTTTGCCACAACATGGGAGTGTGTGGTTCTTCCAGGTATTAGCACTGCCTTCTTCCTGACAAGTCCTTATGGCCGGCCTCGCTGAAATTATGCTGAAGTTTGAGGTCGAGCAACATCCTGTTGTGAATTATTTTTAATACATCTTTATTTTTATGCACTCCCTAAAAGTTGGAGTAAGTTAAATAAATGTGAATTAAAGTGATCTTTTTCTGTACACTGCAGTTACAAACTTCAGATAAGTACTGTGGAAGGACTTTGATCTTGAGATATAAAAATTACATGTTAAACTTCGAGTGTTCTAAATTTTATAGGCCATATCCTCTGGGCACTGGGTCTAACAAATATTTTAAGACATTCATTCATCTCCTTTTATTCATTCATGAATTCAACAACCACACAAAATAAGAGGTTGGAATACAAAGAACCGAAAGAAAGGAAGGGGATGGCTCTTCCCCTCGAGCTCCAGGAAGAATGCCAGGCCCACGGACTTCCCACCACAGAGAAGTCTGTTGAGTCTGTTCCCAATGATTGAGCATGCAAGGTGGCTTCAAATTGTTTTGTTTACAACGTGTACCGCTAGGAAGGTTTATTACGCAGATAACGTTATTTAGTTATTTATTTTACTAGGGCTTGAACCCAGGTCCTTTGCATTGAGCTACATCCTATTTTATTTTATTTTATTTTATTTTATTTTATTTTATTATTTTATTTTTTGAGTCAGGGTCTCATTTAGTCACCTTAATAACTTAACTCTTCCAAGCTAGGCTTAAATTTATAATCTTCCTGTTTCAGCTGCCTAGAGGGCTGCGATTACAGGCCTGTGCCACCACAGCTGGCTTGTACAGATAATTTATGTAATACTGTTACCCTTCAATGGAGAAATATCCTCATAAGAGAAAGATTTTATGGCTGTATTTTCAGCCATGGCAAGACTATTCACCAGAGAAAGTGTACAGTGTATGCGTAACGTACCTCTTAGTTCCACAGACCAGCCAAGGCTGGACTGAGTAATTTTCAGTTATATTTGGTAGCTCACTTATGCATAGAAAGTGTCTTAGATTTGTTGGGAATTTCATTCCAAACAGTGGCTCATACTGAAAAACACTATATGGCCAATAGGAGTGACATTTACTATGTGCCTACTGTGTGTCCAGCGTACTGAAGCTTTGAATTTTCCCAGCTGTCCTCTGAGCTGGGTCAGGTCATTGTTGCTGTTTGCTGATGCACTAACGCAGAGTCTTAGAGGTTCACACAACTTGTTGGGAGCAGACTGGGGTTTGGAAGCCGTGGTTTGCCTCCTAGGCCTCCATGCTTAGCTCTTCTGCTTTACGAACAAAATGTAGTAGAGTTCATCTTTTGTTGTCTTCCTGGAGGAAAAGAGGGGAGCATTATGGGTTGAGGTGAAGGGAAAAAGCAAGGCCTGCATAGAGAAAAGTGGTTTGTGTGTTTGAGCGTTTCAGAATCCTCTTTGGCTGGCAACAGGGGCCAGTGGGCGAGGAGGGGTAAAGAATGAGGCCAGAGTGGGAAGGAAGGTTCAGCTCTTAGGGAATGGAAGCAGTCTATAAGGATGCTGGGTTTTGTTCTTTAAGCCACAGAGTTCCCTAGAGGTTCTGGTCGGTGTGTGCTTTGGGGAGATCTCTCATTTCTCCAAGAGTCGTGTCTCCCTGGGGACTCCTGTATAATCTCTCCATCGTTAGGCACTATTGCCACATCCAGCTGTCCCAGGCTGTCCAGCATTGTGAGTGCTGGTGGAGAGAAAGGGCCAGAACTTAGTGTATAACTGGAAATGCTCTAGAGCAAGAGGTAGGAGCCAGAGTTTCTAGCCCAGAAACAGGCCATGTCCTCGTGCTGGGGAGCGTGAATCTGGAGGAGGCAGATTCTGTTTTGGGTGCTCGGAGTCTGAAGTGTTTGTGGGTTTCCTTCCATAGTTGTCTGGGTGGGTGGATATTTGATTCTGAAGAAGGGTCAGATCTGGAGATCAGATTTAGAAGTCATTTGCATTGAGGCAAGGTTGTTACAGTGGAAGGGAAAACCATTTAGCAAACCTGAAAACAGAACAAGAGCAAGCAGAAACATTCAGGCTGGCAGAGGGAGGGGCTGGAGGAGAACCGGGTGTGTAGTGTGATAAAAAGCAAAGGGGGAGGCAGCTGGGGGTGGCAGCTTTGGGCATCAAAGTCTGCAGGCTGGGATATGTGTTTGAGAAGAACGAGGCCTGAGAGGACACCTGTGGATGGAGTGGCTTGAAGAACATGATTGTTTATGGCAGAGGTCACAGAACTTTTATTGTAAAAAGCCAGCTAGGAACTGTTTTTAGTTCTGAGGACCGTGCAGTGACTATAAAAAGTGGCTATAGTGCGAAAACAACCATAATGACCAGTAGTATAGAATGGGCATAGGTGTATTCCAGTAAAACTTGATAAAAGTGAGGGCTGGGTATGGTGACTCACACCTGTAATCCCTGTAGTTGGGAGGCTAAAACAGTGGGATTACAGGTTTACGGGCAGCCTGGGCAATTTAGCAAGAGATTGTGTGAAAAGGCAGATGAGACTGGGTCATCTGTGCAAGAGGGCTGAGACTTCGGCTCAGTGATAGAGCACTTGCCTAGCGTATAGGAGGACCTGGCTTCTAACCCCCAACATCACACCAAAAACCAACCAAACAAACAGCCAAAAACAACATAAGAGAGGGAGATGGGAGGTTCGATGATTTGTGAAGTTCCTTCATTGAAAATATGAACATGTTAAGTGATAAATTGTGCTATAAATTCTCACATCCAGGTATTTAGAATTAGTATACTTGAATCAAGGGATTTGGATATCTTCATGAATTTCCTAACTCGAGCTGTTTCTACTGAAGTTTCTAAGCATCTCATTCTATCAACTGCATACAGTGATGCATTTCCCCCCCTGAGCTAAAGGAAAAGAGAGTGAAAGGAGCCTTTGTACTTGGCAGGGTTGTTTGCTAGGGTTCCTTGGGTGGTAGATTGCTCTGGGGGGGTTCCGTGGAGGCCTATTGGAGTTTGAAAGCTCTTCAGCTTTCAATAGCAAAAGATGAGTTGGCCAAGAAGGAATGGCTTTTTAAAGAAGTGTTCTTTGAGATTTTATTTTTAAATTCTTTTTATTAGCACGTTTGCAGTACATAACGTTTACATTTCTTGTGTGGAGTTGGCGTAGTAACACCTCGTAATTCTTTTCTTTTCATCCCCTTTCTGTCCCCTTTCTCCCCACCTCCTCCGTCTTTTGATCTTTTCCATCTGAGAAATATATCTTCTTACTCTATTGCCCTGCATGATCTGTTTCCCGCCAACCTCTTTAACTGCATCTTTGATCTTCTCCCCTTCACTAACTCGTCTCCAGCCAAGTCCTTACTCACTGCGGTCTTAACAGTAGCATCCTCCAGTTGGCAGGGACTTCCCTGGGTCCTTTGCATGCCCGATCACCCAGCTCCGAGGGCCTCAGCTCTGAGACATTCCACGAATTGCCACTCTATCTCAGGGAGAGTACGTTGGCATCTATTTCACACAACTCAGCTCCTTTGTGGCACAGTACTGGTCAAATTATTTTACCAGAAGGTTGTACTTAGTTACCATCTTTCAGCGCCGTAGAAGGTAAGATATCTGAGGGCAAGTCCTGAGGAGTTGCCCGGCCAGTATTTGCTGATTTTCTTTTCTGTAGGTCAACATTGAGGACCTGTCCTAAATCCCCCTGCTAACTTTTCTCCATTAGCTCCTCCAAATCCATTCTTTTCACTTTCCTATCTATCCTGGAATTTGACACGCTGGGTCATGTCAGTGGATAGTCCTTGCCTCTGGCTTCCCGTGGGCCGGAAGAAGCACAGGCATAAAGCTGAGAAGAATGATGAGACTGGGGAATCCGTTTCCCTGAGTGTCCCCTGCAGTGTGAGCTCAGAGTGTGACTCTCCCTTGACAGGGTCTCAGCCCCTGGTAGGCAGCTCCCTCAATTCCTGGGGCCCTGCTTTCTCCTCTTTCCCTTCAGGCCTACACAATTCGAGGGACAGAGGGCAGAGAGCTTATGATGTTGGTTACTTCAGGCCCCTTCTTGCCTGCTGGGTGGTAGCAGTACCGTGCTCCTCTCCTACAGCCCACAGCTCCTGATAGTCCCCCCGCTTAGCCCGAGGTCTCTGCTCCAAGTGCCACAGCCCACCTAGGTAGTAATAGCTTCCTGCAGCAGCTGTCCCTGGAATCTGCCTATGCTGCCTTGCTTTACTTAAATGTTACATGTATCTTTGTAAATAGTCCTTTAATGAAACTGTTAGTTGCTGCATTGGAGCTTTCATCTCCTTTCTACAGAGATTCACAGTGATCATTCATTCATTCATAAAATGAGAAAGTTGGCCAAGGGCAGTTTCCATAGATCTGCATTTTCCCATGACAGAGTTTGTTGTAATTTTGAGTTGTGTAAAGAGGTACTTCCTGCTCTGTTTGCAGTTCAATGTGCCTGCCCCTTAAACCAAAAATATATGGACTATGCTTGTTTCATGTAACTTGCAGACCATTTCAGTGACATTTTGTCCTAGGACTGAGAACAGGGGTGTGTTGTTTTTGTGAATGGGGTGCCAGGGTTCATGCATGAGGTTCGCTGGAATTGAAGAGAGGAAGGATTTCACCCTTTAATTTCCCTTTCCAGATCATCTTAGTTTGAACCAAATGCCTTTTTGTTTCCCCTCCATCCTATCTGTATGGATAAAGAACAGTCAAAACAAACCCACATGGAGGCATATGGGATGCTACATTATTTGCCTTAGCTTCAGATATATTTTGGTGGTGAGCTCTAAGCTTGCTTGATAGTGTAAGGTTGGGCTGAGCTGTCATAGAATCACAAAGGTCCCAGATTGGGATGGTTCTTGGAGGTCATGACATCATCCATCAGGTTGGTCAATGTAAGTAGAAAACTTTTCCATCCTTTCAACTCTTCTTTAAGTAGCCAGAAGGAGGTTAAACAAGAAGTAATTAGATATTTTAGAGACAATGTATCTAATATTGATTAGATTTAATGCTATGTCTATATTTTTTTTGTTTTATTTATTTATTTATTTATTTTTTGAGACAGGGTCTTGCCATACAGTCAGGTTGCCCTTGAACTCATCATGTGGCCCAGGCTGGCCTTGAACTCACAGTAATCCTCCTGCCTCAGCCTCCAGTGTATATTTTTTCTGACAAAATGCTTATTTTTTTTTTTAAAGTGAGGAATTGTGACCTTTAGTTTACCACTGTGACCTCTTGTTCTATTTCTACCACACCAGGTTTGTGACCCTTAATTGGAACACTTATTTGGTCTGGGATACCATGGTGAGTCTTTTCATTTGCCAAGCACTGTGCACTTGTAAAGCAGACTGAGCATATGACATTGTCTTGATTTTTCTGACAGGGACAGACATATAATCTGCTGGTGACACTGAGAGCATATTTGGTTTGTTCCTTTGATAACTGGAGTAGCCATTCCTCCACAAGTTGCACACTGGCTGTGGTCACTTCACTGCTGGGCTTTGGTACACTGATGCCTTTGAGTGAGTTTCGGGGATGCATGATCTGGACGCCCTTTAGCTCATGCAGTAGCTGACAGACAGACCTCGTTTTGGCCTCTGAGTTCTACCTGAGCAACAGAGAAATACATTTTTTCTGTTTGTATCACAATCGGATAAAAATCAAGAAGGATTTTTATCTCGTCTCTCCTTTTCCATCTACCCCTTTCCCCTCCTGCCCTTTCTGCTTTTCTGCGTGTTGCCAGCACTCATCCATCACTCTCTTCTGTTTCCTTGTGGTTTATAGATGATCACGACGCAGTCCTGAGATTCAATGGGGCACCCACAGCCAACTTCCAGCAAGACGTGGGCACGAAAACTACCATCCGCCTGATGAACTCTCAGGTAAAGTTTCTTCTGTGCAGATATCACGTCTTAGTCATGATCCTGTTGCCAAGACAGGATGCCTAAGACACACAATTTAAAAGAGGAGACTTAATTGTGGCTCACAGTATCAGCCTTGATTGGCGGGCTCCAAGAAACAGGACCACAGAGAGGCCTGGTGGAGACAAAAGTGCTCAGCTCAGAGTGGCCAGGAAGCCTAGAGAGGAAGGAGGAGGCTGGGAGGGGGATATGCAGCAGATCGACTGTGAACTCCTCAGTGGACTAAACACTGAGTTTAGCACCCTCATGACCCAATCTTCTTCCATATGCTTGAGAATTTTAGAGGACATTTTAAAACCCAACCATAACATGGGGCAAGAGGATAATCACAGTGTGCATTCCAAAGTGGAATGTACCTACCAAGAGTGCACTGAAGCTGCTAGATTAGGCCTCCTGATCCTTTGGAGATCTGGACTTTTCATTGGAGAAAGTGGATGTGAGTCTCTCCCCAACCTTACAGTGTGTTAAGAACAAAAAAAGTCATACACTATTGGTCTGCAGTGCTGGCAGTTTCTAGGCCCCAGGAAATCAGAGTTCTGCTGTTCCTGAAGTCAAGAGGTCATACCTGGAACATTGTGTGAGGTTCGGTAATGCGGAAGATCCAGGAAATGGTGAGGAGAATTGTGAAAAGTAAATGAGGAAATGTATGTGAAAGTGCTCTGTGTGCTGTAAAATGATATACATCTACTATTACTACATCATTACTGTTTTGTCATGTGTAATGTGCATGAGAATTAAGGTATCACTGGATGGATTCCCCTGGATCATTCACTGCTAGGTAGCCTAAGCTGATTTCTCAATACTAACAGAAAATGGAGCAATATTATTGCCACAAAGTTCTGTTAATAGATTTAATGAGTAGGAAAACTAGACTACATACATTGAAAAACTTTGCGTTTGTCAGGCACAATGGCCCTCACCTGTAGTCCTAGCTGCTTGGATGATTGAATGGGAGGATCCCATGACTCCAAGGCAATGTAGAAAGGCCCCACCTCAAAAAACATTGCACGTTAGGGCTGTAAATCTGGTCATTTTGCTCACAACCACTGATGTTTGCTTTTTCCTGACCAAACATATGAACCTTGGATGTTATTACATAAATATTTAATCTCTGTATACTCCCCCCATGACTCCCAGATAGGGTCAGAATCCTGGAACTGATCAAAATGCCACGTCAACACGTTCCTGGTAGAATGTGCATTTCTCATTCCCTGTGGCAGGTGTGTGAATCTACTTCTTTTTCTTTATGTCCTCATTTCCAGGAACTCACAAGCTAAGATGAACCGCTTTGTGTACAGTAGACTTTTCAGTGGAAAAATCACACCCTGAGAATCTGTTTATGATGGCATAGGGAGGGAAGGACTTAACTTCTGTGCAAGGGCCACCATCTTGTTTCTTGTTCTTCCTCTAAGGCCTTTTTGCTCTTGTATGATAGTGATTTTCTGCCCATCAACAACCTCTAGGTGCTTCCGGGGCCTGTGTGCTCTTCTGCCTCTGATTTGGAGTTTTAATATTATTTTTTTTTATTACTAGAAAGAGAAAGATTCAAAAGAAATTTTTTGATTAGCAAGAGACTCTGGAGCAAACAACCCATTTGAGCCTGATTTGAGAGGTGGGCAGGGTTTGAGAAATTGCAATAGGGAAGTGTTCCAGAAAGTGGGGCTGGTATTCACGCAGCGCTGGCTGGGCAGAGATGGCTGCTTGGCAGGATTCATAGTGCCCTTTAGGGGGCGCTGAGGCTGCTCAGCATCTTCTGGAAACTTGGTGGAGTGAAAACCACCCTTTTTTCTTTCCCTTCTCATGCCCCAGTCACAGAGATCCCAGCACTAAAGAGTACATTAGAGAGCATAAACACTTGGCTTCCACTTTTGTGTGATATGCACCTAAATGTCTGGGGGAGGGTTACTTACCATTCATTCATTCATTCATTGGTTCTGCAGGTAGACACAGTGCTGAGGACAGTGTAGCAGTCAGTACACAACTTCATCAGTTAGCCTGTTGGGGGAGGGGGGACAAGCCCTGTCTGTTATAGTTAAATTTCATGCCTGGCTTAGGTATGTTGCAGCTTCCTTACAATAAAGAATATTGAATAATTTTCCTCACAAGCTGCAAATGAGAAAAATTATGCAAAGCACTTAGCATAGTACCTAGGACATATGCTATTCAGTGTTACCAGTGCTGTTTAGCTATGTAGACCCTGCACCAGGAGGGCAGGAGCACAGAAGGGAGGGGGAAACAATATGATCATTTCAGCTGACTCAAGAAAAGCATTTGACAAAAGCCAACGCCTTTTCATGATAAAAGCATTCAGTGAACTAGAAATAGAAGGAAATTCCTGGATATTGAAGCTGAATATGAAAAACAAGAGACAAACCTATTCAGGGATGAAAGCTTGACATCTTTCCTCTAAATTTATTAGGAAGGCAAGGATGCCTATTTCTGTCATCATCGAGCTTATTACTGGAAGTCCTGACAAGAGCAAATTAGGTGAGAAAAAAATATATACCTAAATTGGAAAGGAAGAAGTTAAACTACCTGTGTTCACAAGTGATAGGATGTCTTTGGAGAAAACTAAATAGAGCCTAAAAAAAAATCCTGTTGGAACTAATAAGGAGTTCAGTGAAGCAGCAGGATCTCAAGTTCACACAAAGGAAGCAGCTTATCATTTTTACAGTATGTAGACCAGCAATGAATAATCAAAACCGGAAAACTAGGAAAAAATTTCATTTACAATGGCATCAGAAGAGTTCGAAATTTAAATTCAACCAAAGATTTGTACAATGAAACCTGCAAATATTTCTATTAGAACTTAGGAAGACATAAGTGCAAAATAGCTAATATCAGTTCTATACTACAGTTAATATTAATAATGCAATATTTATTTTTTTTATTTTAAAAGGGAGTAAAATTAAACACAACTAAACGGAACAGAACGGGACATAAGAAAGCATAAATTTCAAAGCTAGACAACCAGAGATCTTCACTATCTGTCATATTGTCTCTTGTTTTCTTCCAAATGGTTGTTCTTATCTTTGCATATGGGCAGCTCATACTAAATAACATAGCCAATCTTTTCACAAGATGTGTAGTTCACTGGCTCCCACTTGCTAAGCAGGGGGGAGGGGGAGGCGGGACACAGGACTGGGGACAGGATGACATGAGATGTCTGATTCTCAGCCCACATGACAGCAGGATCACAGCCGCCCCCCAGAGAGGGGAGGAGTTCCTTGTTCTCCCGGCACCCTGAGTCAACTGCACGGTGCAGGTCCCTACGCACCAGGGTCTCTCTCCTTCGACTGCACGGTGTAGGTCCCAATGCACCAGGGTCTCTCTCCTTTGGGCCACAGAAAGTCTGCCACAGGCTCAGCCGCCCCCCAGAGAGGGGAGGAGGTCCTTGTCCTCCCAGCACCCCGAGTCAACCTCACGGTGCAGGTCCTGATGCACCAGGGTCTCTCTCCTGTAGGCTGCCGAAAGTCTGCCACACTCTCAGCTGCCCCTCAGAGAGGGGAGGAGCTCCTTGTTCTCCCGGCACCCCGAGTCAACCGCACAGTGCAGGTCCCGAGGCACCAGGGTCTCTCCCCTGCAGGCCCCCCAAAGTCCGCTATACTCACCTGCTATTTCTTTCTGATGAATTGACCATTCCACTTCCAAAGTTCTGAAATGGCCAACAGACCACAGAAAGAATTCTTTTTAGGCTCCTGTTTGAAACCAGCAGCTATAAGCAATCTGCTGGCCTTGCTTCAGGGCCACAATAATGTAATATTTAATACAATACTAACTTCACAAGTTAGGATACTTAATGCAAGTTAAGCACCCTTCATTCAAAATGCTCCAGAATCTACTTTTTGATCATTGACACGATGCCACAAGTGAGAAATTCCACACCTGAGCTCAGGTACACTAAAATATTGTACAGAATTACCATTAGCTTATGTTTATAAAGTGTATATAAAACCAAGATAAATTTTGTGTTTAGAGTTGGGTTTCACACCCAAAATATCTCCTTATGTCTATGCAAATACTCCAAAATATGAAAAAGAATTCTGAGACTGAAACATTTCTGGTTTCAAGCACTTTAAATGAAAGCACTCAGCTTGCATTTTCAAGATGTCAGTACTATCCCAGACATCTACATATTCAGTGCAATTCCTATGAAGAGCCCAGTGTTTTTTTTTCATAAATAGGAAAACCCTAAAATGAATATGGGATCACAAATAGCCTAAATAGTGCTGAGAGAGAAGTATAAAGCTGGAGAATCAACACTTCTGACTTGAAAACTTACTCTAGTGCTTCTGTAATCAAAGCAGTGTGGTACTGATTTGAAGAGAGACTTAGAGCAATGAAATAGAATAGCAAGTCCACAAGCAAACCTTTACAGAAATGGTTGTATGACGTCAGATTCATTAAAATCTCTCAATGGAAGAAAAATCTTTTCAAGAAATAATGCTGGGAAAATGAGTTATCCAGATGCAAAAGCATGAAATTGGACTCTTATCTATCATATAAAGACAAATTAATTTAAAATAAATCCAGGATCTAAATGCCACACCTAAAACTGTATAAAATACCAGAAGACAACATAGGACAAAAACTTCATGACTTAAATTTTGGCAGTGATTTTATGGTTACAACATCAAAGGCACAGGATACAAAGGGAAAAAATACATATTGGACTTAATGAAATATTTTTAAAAATGTGTATCAGCAAATTCTCTACAGAAGTATAAAAAGAACCCACAAAATGGGAGAAGACATTTGTGAATGTTATATCTGATAAGGATTAATAAACAGAATATGTATAAAATTCCTACAACAAAAAATGCAATTGAAAAATAAGTAAAAAAAAAAATTGAATTGATGTTTCTCCAAAAAAAAATGTGCAGTACAAATAGCCAGCAAACACATGACTCAACACCACAATCACTAAGGAAATATAAATCAAAACTGCACGCAGTAGGATGGCTTCTATGAGGAGAATTTGGAACTCCTGTGCATAGTGTAAACTGGTTAGCTGCTGTGGAAAAACAGTACCAAAAAATTTAAAATACAATTATCATTTAATCTAGCAATTACACTTCTTGGCATATATTTCAAAGAATTCAGAGCAGGATCTAGAACATGTATAACCACGCTCAGAGTAGAATTATTCACAATACCTAGAATGTGAGCCAAAAAGCAAACGTCAGTTGACAGATGAATGGATAAGCAAAATTTGGTATATTCATACAATGAAATGTTACTCAATCTTAAAAAGGGAGGTCAGACACATGTTACAACATGGATGAGCTCTGAGAACATCATATTAAATGAAATCATCCAGTCACAAAAAGAAAAATAGTGTATGATTATTTTTATGTGAGTCACTTGGGATAGTCAAAATCATGGAGCCAAAAAGTACAATTTTCCCAGCATTATTTCTTGAAAAGACTTTTTTCCATTGAGTAATTTTAATGAATTGGGCAGCACATCATATGACCTTTTCTGTTAGGAGCTAGGAGGAAATGCAGCGCGGGGATTGTTTATTGGGTACAGGGTTTCATTTTTGCAAGACTGAAAAGAATTCTGGAGATGGATGATTGGTGCACATTGATAAACAGTATTAATGTACTTAATGCTACTGCACTACACACTTAAACGTAGTTAAAATAGGCAATTTTATGTCATATGTATTTCACCGTACTAAACAAATGAAAAAGGATGTCAGTGGAGGAGATTGTCACAAAAGGGCAAATGCAGCATGATTCCCCTTCTCTGAGTACGTGAAGTAATCACACATAGAGACAGGAAGTAGAATGATGGTTGATAAGACCCACTGGGAGGAAGGGCTAGAAGTCAATTAATAGGTACTGTGTTTTAGTCTGTGACGATTATAAAGTTCTGCAGGTAGAGAGTGCTGCTGGTTGCACAAGGTGCGTGCACTTTGTGCTACTGAGCTGGATACACAAAGATGGGTAAAACATGTTTTGCTATGTGCATTTTATTACAATACTTCAAAAAAATTCATGGGAGAAACCTGTTGATAAAGGGAAAAATTGAATATAGTATAATACAGAGAGATAAATAATTTTTGAGCCTTGATAGTGATTGAGCACAGCCTGGGGGAGAGGGGAGTCAGTGGGAAGTAGGATGGAAAAGGAGACGGGTTAAGATGGAGCATCGGAGACAAAGCTGCCTTGGGAAGAAAGTGAAGGAGAAAGACTGTAGCAGAGAAGGTTCAAGCGACGGTTTGAACTTGTCTTCAGGGAAGAATGGGAGGGTCAAATACACTCTAGAAATGGAGGTGGATGTCCAGGCCATGCAGGGTTTCTGTGAGGTTGAAGAGCATGAATTTAGAGAGAGAAACCAATTTCCTCCTGATGCCTGGGTGGTGTGGCCTGGAGGTCAGTAGGTGCAGCCATGAAGAGGAGGAGTGTGAAGGGCTCCCACCTTGGCTATCGCCCTCCTTGGCTACTTCTTCCTGGTATTTTGGTCATTCTCTCTATGAAGAACTAATTCCAACTCCTGCAAAGGTTCTAGAACTTTACTTAAAGGCAAGGCATGATTGCCTGGAAATGAAGAACACAGGAATCAGAGTGTTCAAATTTCTCCTTCACCACTTCTTGCACGACTAGCTTGAGCAGGTTGTCTACCATTCTGGATTTCAGTTCCTTTATCGGTAAAACAGGCTTAGGAAGAGGTACTGTGCATGTTCTTTGTAGGATCCAATGAGATCCTGAGTGATAAGCATTCTATCAGAAGCTGGTATGCAGTAAGTTGTGATGATTGTCACTCTTGAAGCTGTCATGCCTGTCTCTGCCTGTTTAAAAGTGCCAGTGCCTTCCCAGTGCTAGACAGATTGGCTCCTGTCTGCCCAGCGTGAATGGTGAGCCAACCTGGGGCCATTTGGGAGGTGCCCAGAAGTAGGCAGGCAAGACTTCTGTTAAAAAGATAATTTTCAGAAAAAAAAGTAAGAGTATGGCTCTCATACAAATCCAAAATAAACTTGTGACAAAGCTTTTAGTTTGCTTGTGTGAGGGAGCCAGGCAGGTGTTACAAGTGGTTCAGAAATTTGTCATCATGGCACAGATTTGCAGTGAGGGAATTAACCTATTTTCATGAGGTTGAGCAGAGGAAGGAGGGAAGTCAACCAGAACTCCTGTGAGTGACTGTGAGTGAGTCTCTACCAATTTACATAGGTCTGAAGAGCTCTAATAGAACCAGAATCAGCTAGAGAGGAAGGAAGGGTGCTCGGTGGAGAGTGCTGTGTTCTCCACTGAAGTTTAGCATCTTTTCTCACAGTTCTAGATCCCTGTCTCTGCCCTATGCTAGCCCTTCACAGCATACACTATTTGTCCTGTCTGCACCTAAGGCATGTGACCCTCTTTCATCTCCTCCCAAGAACAGCACCAAATGTCTAGGTTGTTGCTTTAATAATCTAGTCATAGGCAGCTCCATGGTACTGTCCTGGTGGTACTGAACCGTGATCGCCACCTTTCCAGGGTTGCCCTGTCTTATCTTTGCATTCCAGGCAGCTGGTGGCCCATCCTGCCTACCTTTTGTCTTGGTCAGTTATCCTAAGTACTTCAGGTGGATGACACACTAACAATTCACACTGCGCTGAGAGCCCCCTGGCACCCAGAAGTCACAGGAAGGATAGCCCTGGCATTGGCAGGATTCTGCATTTGAGCTTTTTATTCTCTTCACAGCCAGAACAGATCTCCTGCCACCAGCTCTGTCTTGAGCAGGGCCTACGTTTGTCCAGCTCTCCCCCTCCCCCATTCACATGGCAAGGGACAGTGCCTCTGACTGTGGCAGAGCTACGGAAAGCACAAAGGTGCTTTTTCTTATTGAAAAGGTGGCTTTATATAGAGAACCACACCATACTGTCGGCTCAGTAGACCTGTTCATGGGCCTGTGCCAGGTGTTGTTATGAGACTCAACAGGAAACCGATAGAGCTAAATGTGGGTCGTTAAGTAAAATCCGATTTTGACTCTTAAGCGTGAGAAGGTTCCCGTGAAACTCAACTGAGCACCTGCTATGCTCAGCGAACCTAAGGGACGGGATGATAATGGGACCTGAAGACAGTGGTATGGCTTCCTTAGTTTCTGTGCTGATGGTGGGGTAACCCAGCTCTTCTGCTTATGCTAATGGGATGAAAGAGTGCATTCCCAGATTACTCAAGGGAGCGCATCCTGGAAGGGTGCTGTTTATTAAATACTCAAGCTGCCTGAGGGTGTCCTGTTCTTATTGCTTTTGATTTTCATGACAACCATGGGGACGCTTGATCACCAGCCACCTTGTTACATGAACACACTCAGAGGGCCAGAGAATTTAAGTGAATTACACTGACTAGCTCAGAAAGTAAGAGATAGAGGTGGCATTAGGATCTAAAGTCTATTTGGCCCTAACCCCTGAAATCCTCAAAACTTTCTTTAAGCTCTGAATTTTTTTTCTCTTTCAAGGTTCATAGAAACAGGTGGGTGAGGGTGGGAGAGATTCCATCAATGGCAGTTCTAAAGAGAGTTGGAGGGCGTTGGGTGACTTTGATGGAATCTTTTTAATGTAGGATTTTGGTAATATAATTTGGAAGCTGAAATTTAATCATGATGATTATCATGAGTTCTGGGCCTTCTTGATTTTGACCAGCAGGCGCATTCTAAATCACTGATGTTTTTAAAAAACAGAGAAGGGCTGTGACTTGATATTGGATTTAGCTTGCCATCTTATTCCAAAGTCCAGGTTAGAAGTAGTTTTTAATGTGTCGGAGTTATTCTCAGTCTGCTTTTTCCTTGCGTTCCACCTATCTGGTGTGCAGCCAGCTGCCCCAGATTCCATTCAGGCAAGCAAATAAGCTCCCACAAAAGTCCTGCCTAGTATGAGGAACAGCAGGAGAATGCAATTGCCTCCCTTCAAGGACTTCAGTTAAAGATAAAAGACTCAACCTCTCGTATGCACAGAGAGGCTATAAAATACAAGGCCCAGTGGGGTATGCTCCAAAGTAGCCCTTGATCCTGAAGGTTTGACCAAGGAACAGCAGGTTTGGGCATGAGATTCCTGAGAAGGCACCGCTGAACCCTGGAAGAATATTATCAAAGCCCACTGGTTAGAAACCAGCCAGCCGTCCTTGAAATGACCTCTTCCCTGACCTCATGCTCCATTTCTGTTCAGCTGTCACATGTAGCCAGTGCTTGTAACAGACTCTCATCCAGTCTCAAGTTGTTTACACTTCATGGTGCTTTAGTAGCTTTACAGCAAGCACCCATGCTCATGAGGAATCCCTTTCTGGCAGCGTCTGTGGGTTTGGTGTCAGGGTGCCTCATGAATAAATTGAGAATTATTCTCCTGATTCTGGAGGAGTAGAATTGATATTATTTCTTTCTTAGATGTTTGGGAGAATTCTCTGTTAAAGCCAGCCAGACCTAGAAGTTTCTCTGTGGGAAGATTTTTAGCTAAAAATTCAATTCCTTTACTAAGCTGTAGGGCTATTCATGTCATCTGTTTCTTCTTCTTCTTCTTTTTTTAAAATTTTTTATTATTTTGAAGGTAGTAAAATACAACAGAAAAAGATGGAACAAAGCCAATTGAGACAGTGTAGTGAAACTGGTACACAACTTCACAGCAGGTTACCGGGATAGCAGTAATAGGTACCATTGTATATCTTGTTATCTTCACAATAGTTTTTCTTTCAATCAGGTATAGCAAAATGAAATACAGAACATTATAGAACTTATCAAAATAGAATATTGAATAGAGCAAGACCATTAATCAGAACAAAGCAAAACAATGATAAAAATATTTGCCTTCAAACAGATGGTAGAAGGAAATCCCCCTTGTTTGCTCTATTGCATATGGTCAACCTCCCAAGAGATGCTCAGATCTCTGGCTCCCACTTGCTAACAGGGGTGGAGGTGCATTGGGGGTGGGAGGGATGGGGATGAGGATGGGATGTTTGATTCTCAGCCTGTGTACCATAGGCTCACAGCTGCTTACCAGGGCAGCACCGTGGTTGCTTGGTTTTCCATAACCTTAAGTTCCAACATGGTTCGGATCTCAGGAGACGCTGGTGGTTCTTGCCCTGGGGCAGCTGCAGCCTGCTAGGACACAGCCCCTTGCCAGGGAGGTGAGCTGGTTGTTTGGTTTCCCAGCACCCTAAGTTCCAACATGGCGCGAATCTCAGGAGACGCTGCTGGTTCTCGCCCTGGGGCAGCTGCAGCCTGCTAGGACACAGCCCCTTGCCAGGGAGGTGAGCTGGTTGTTTGGTTTCCCAGCACCCTAAGTTCTAACATGGTGGGGATCTCAGGAGACGATGCTGGTTCTCGCCCTGGGGCGGCCACAGGTCGCCCGGCCACATCTGTTTCTTCTTAATTGAGCTTTGTTAGTTGCATCTTTCAAGGAATTTCCCCACTTATCTTAAGTTGTTAATGTATTGGTGTAAGTTTTTCTTTATACTCCTCTGTTGTCCTTTTAATATCTATAGGATCTGTAATGATGTTGCCTTCTTTGAGGTGATTCCAATGGTATTGAAAATCACAAGAGGTGAAAGGAATTTGGAAATCAGCTAGGCGTTCATTCACTCTGGAATTTCTTATTGTGCCCTTTTCCTGTGCCACACTTTGAGAGCTGCTGGGATTTCAGCGACCAACACCACTAAGAGACAGATGGACCCTCGGCCCTTGTGCAGCCCAGGTCTTATCCGATCACTTCATTGTACAAGAGGACTAAAGTTGGAGGAGAGAGGGTGACCTGCCTGAATTCTATCAAAGGTGGTGACAGAGCTACAGGTTTAATTGTCAATATATGTAAAGAATTTGAAATGACCAGAACTTTTTGCAGGAACACTGAGAAATTAAAGGGCACTCTGATTCTCTATATTGTTCTGGCCTTGCTCTGTGATCAATTAAAGATCTCTGATTTTTCTAAGTGAGAAATGGTACTAAAAACCAAGATCTGATCATGAGATGTACTCCTTCCTGTCCTTTGAGCAAGTAGAGCTAGGAAGTGTACACGTGGAGGCACACATATATGTGCGTGTACTCATACACAATATGTAGGTATGTATGTATGTGTTCATGTTTGTACATGGGTTATGCATGCATACATACACATCTGTATATACACACACATACACAAGTCTTAGTGTAGCTTTGAAATTTTAGGCATTTAGATCCCTTCTTTAGGTATTTGTCATTACCCTGGATTGCTCTATAAGTTTAGTAAAGACACTAAGTTTAGACTCTAGTTAAGATACATACACATGCACATGCATGTGCGCATGCACACACACACACACACACACACACACACACAAAACATACATAGAGGAGATCTTAGCTTGGGTAAGCACAATAAAATACCAGAAACTGGGTGACTTAAACAAGAGAAATTCACTTTCTCATGGTTCTAGGGGCCAGGATCCAAGGTCAGGGTACCCATAGGGTTGGATTTTGGTGAGACTCATTGTTGGCTCATGGACGGCCACCTTCTTGTCATGTCCTCACGTAGCGTTTCTTCTGTGCATACAGGAAGATTGTGTGGTCTCTTCCTCTTCCTATAAGGACACCACCCTTACTGGATTAGGGTTCCACCCCATGACCTCATTGAACTTCAACAATGACTTCACTATCTCCAAATATAGCTGCACTGGGGATTAGGGCTTCTTTGATTAAATTTGGTGGGCAGAGGAGAAGAGGTGGGGGCACAATTCAGTCCCCTTAGGGAGTCCCCCCAGAGAGAAAGAGGTAATGAAAAATTATGAATTTTTATGAATGTTTTCTCCTCCTTTCTCCCCCCCCCCTCATGCTATTAAGTTTTCAACAAACTTTCTGTAGTGAGCATTTGCTACTTTGTAATTGGAAAGGTTGCCTTTAAGCAGTCACATGCTATCTCCTTGGTGTAGCCTTCTCCTGACAGATGTCCCCCAGGGCTCCCTTGCTCTGGAATTGACTTATTCTCCTCATTATGAGCTCTTCACTTCCCTTTTCCCCAGGACCTCTGGACCCAGGATGCCTTCCCTAAGCAGTAACTTCAGGAGTGCTGGAGAAGCTTATTGTGCTCCTGCTATGACCTTGTAGTGTGTTGTGTTCTGTTAACAAGGTGTTTGAGCCTGGATGTGTCACAGGGTCCACCTGAAATCACAGCATTAGATGAGGACGAGGGCTGGGTCTCCTACTGTCAGCTGCCTGCATATCTTTGAGTCAACCTTTCTTTGAGGAAACCTTTGAATCTCACACAAAGGAGACTATTATATGTAAGTTCAGAGCCCTCCCTTGAGGATGTGCGTGTGTGCGTGTGTGTATGTCAGAGGGATTGATGCTTGCTGGCTTCTCTCCTTTCCTTCTACCAGATCCCAGCCATGACCATTTTGTGTCTCTTCTGAAAAAAACTATCATTTACCTCACCCATCCCCTGTTTCTTGGATTACTTTGTCATTAATCTCAAGGAACTGGGGTAAGTAACCCATTCCCCATTGTACCCAGAAGACTGTTCGTGGGGTGCTATTCATTTAAATGCTTATATGTGTATGTGTGACTGAAGAAGACAGAGTATTCTGGTCAGATCCCAGGTTTAGACTCTGGTCCTGTCTCTGCCTCAAACTGACCTCCAGCCTCAGACAATTCTCTCTTTTTTCTGGACTTCACTTTATATATCTGGAAAATGATGGATTTGGTCCTTATTAATCTACCAATTTTGGCATGCTGCAGTTCAGACAAGAAGCAAAATTCTCATATTCCCAAATACCTTATCAAATGCTTTCTTGGAAATTTCTTCCTGAGAGTGTGGGTGGCCACCTTGTCCTCTTTCCATGGGGCTATGCAAAATATAGGTTAGAATTCCAGCCTCTAGAGCCAGATACAGGGCCCAAATCAAACTCCTTGAATTTCAAGCTATGTGACTTACACAAAATTTGTATCAAACTGCTAAGTGTGTTTCCATTTTTACAAAACCAGCATATTAATACTCACTTCCTAGGGCTATTATGAAGACAACATATGAGATAATATATCGAAATAAATGATATTAGTAAGCATCATTAAATGACATCGGTTATCATTGTCATTTATGGTAATGAAGAAAGGTTTGTGTACCTGTCTGGAAATTTGCTAGGTCAGTAAAGCCACAGATCTTGGAGCCGGAAGATGCTGCCACTAACTTCCTGTAGTGCACACTAAGAAAATTGCTGGAGAGGGGCCTTGTCAGGAAGAGACAAGTTTGGAAATCCCAGTTATTACTGACACTCATAATAATGTGTAGGTAAACCACTGGGCATTAGCACTCTGCATAGACAGAGGCATAACTAAAGAGAAGTTTGTGCTTTCACTAGACCAGCTGTGGCGGGGTGTCAGGTGGGGGAGCTGAGCAGAGAGTTCTGTCTCTGAAGACATCTACAGATGTATGGGGGTGGCCCTCTGCCTCTGGGTCCTCCCTGGCACTATTTCAGTCATGTCGATTTTGCAAAGCCTTATCTGCCAGGAAGCCTGCTCCAGTTTTCCCTGTTGCATCAAAGAACCCAGAGCTTCTGCCATGGCCCATTCCTGAATTGCTCTGATCTCTTCTAGCTCTCTCCCTGCGTCCTAGGCATACCAAGCAGTTCCTCAACAGACCGCTTACCTTCCCAGGCAGAATTAGGTTCTTCTGCAAGGAATATTCCACCTATCCCCAAGACTAGCGTAACAAGACCAAAATATAAGGGCTGGGGGTTTAACTCAGTGGCACAGCACTTGCCTGGCAACTGTGAGGTCATGAGTTTGATCTATCTATCTATCTATCTATCTATATATCTACCTATCTATCTCATATACAATTCCAGAGTTAGACATTGCAGAGCTTTCATTATGATCCACAGGGTCAAAATCCCAGGCTCTTCCTACTTTGTGCATTTGTCATTCTTAGTCTCTACTTTACAGTCCATAGTGACCGCTTAAGCTGCAGCCACCCTATTCACCTTTTAGCCAGCCAGAAACGGGAAGAAACAATGAAGGCCATGACCCTGCCTCTGAGAGCACTTCCTGTAGGTCATACTTGCTAACACACCATTGGTCAGGATTAGTTATATTAGCTGCAAGAGAAGCTGGGAAATTTTTATTCCAGATATTCTGTATTAGGCAGCCATATGTCCTCTCAGGTCAACACACGTTAAAAGTTAGAGTAAAAGTCAGAGTTGTTTGTTACCAAAGAACAAATAGAGAATGGACAGTGGGTGACCATTAGTTTCTGCCACACACTCTCCTATCCGGGAATTTGCACATGTTTCACCCTCAGTCTGGAATATCCTGTCCCTCCTTAATACTCACCCAGGGTCATCACCGTGGTGTCTCTACCCATGCAAGTGCGTAGTCCCTGGTGAAGACAGACCCACCGGCAGTGTTTCTCCTCTCAAAGATGCTTTGGATGAATGAAATTCTCCCTCAGGCCTTTAGGGACTCCCTGCACCTGGGGGGACAGGGAGGGCAGTGCGGTGCTCTTAGGTTCCTGGCAATTGCTGTTCTTCAGGCAGCTCTTAGATAATCTCCCTCCATAATTTCCGGATGCTGCCACCACCAATGATGAGACTTCAGCCTTGGTGATGAGGGTCCAGGTGGGAGGGACTATGATTGTGATTCTTTGCAGTCGGTTCTTGATTTGATTTCTGCCGCATGCCCCTCTCACTTGGGCCACATCTGTCCCACCTACTCTTTTGGATGATTGACAGCTGACCTCATATTTCAGTTTTGGCTGTCAATCTTTCTCAGAGGGATGTGACTCCCTTCATTCATGAGCCCTTGGGGCCACTTTTTTGTCTTTCTCATTCACCCATCTTCTCTGCTTGATCCTCACCTGCGGGGGACAGCAGAGTAAGTGTCCCCATTTCCTGAATAGGAAAGTGGAGGCCTGAGAGGTTGCCTCACAGAACAGGATGCTGACATGTGTAGCAAACAGACTGTTCCAAAAGACCTGCGAGTCCAGCAGGCTGGCGACCCTGGGATCCTTCACTGAAAGAGTCGATGTTGCTGTTCTAGGCTTTCTGTTTAGGAGTCAAGCCCTAGGACAGGTGACTTCCCTCATCCGCAGTCTGGTTTCTCCATCTGTGAAATGTGGATGGTGAGATTCTCATATTTAAAGCTGTAGTTCCTCCAAACAAGTGACTGGCTTGCCCTGTGCTTAGCCATAGACTTGGTGATCTGTTCCAGTGCTGCAGAAACTACTGCCTGTCCTGGACCTCATGGGAGAGATGGGCACATACCGTGTACTGGATGTAGGAGCTGATAGAATGAATTTCTAGAGATCATATATTATAAACTATGTTATGTTATATTCTAGTTATCATATTCTGAATATTATAGTTAATATTGTATACAATACTGTACTATATTATATTCTTTTGAGATTTTTGTTTTTTGGTACCAGGGATCAAACTCATGATCTTGCACTTACCAGGCAAGTGCTCTATATTATATTCTAATTTAAGACACTACTCTCCTGACCCTCCTTAAAGTGTGATGCCAAGCAAGAAGGAGACCATGTCACTTTTCACTCTGCCTCCCCCCACCCCAGAGTTCCAAAGTTGGAGTGGAACCCTCTCTGACCCATGGTTAGTGGCTTGTGACAAACGTCCTTTCAAGTAAGCACAGTTCAGACTGGTGTTCCCTTCCTCACACTGAAGGGACTGTGGCACCAACTTAGAGTTCCATGGAGAGCTTGGGAACTCAGGTGGTGCCTGTGATGTGTCACTTGTCATCACGAGCCAAGCATCCACACCTAAATGTTCAAGTGACAAGCTCCTTTCTTTCTTCCACAGCTGGTCACCACTGAAGGGCGCTTCCTCAGGGACAGTTTGTACAATGAAGGAATCCTGATTGTGTGGGACCCGTCCATGTACCATGCAGATATCCCAAAGGTGAGTGAACATCTGGGGGAAAGAGGGATTGAGTCCCTTGTTTCCATGCTGATTTTCCTGAGTTCCTCAGTTTTTAAAATTGTGGCTGAGGGGAGCCAGTCCTGGCTATTTGAGTTTTGGGCTTCCCACTTCATCTGGACTGGTGGATTCAGAGAGCTCCTGTCCTGGACCAGCTGCTCTCTACACCCCGTCCTGCCTTGCTGTGGACTTGTCTCTGAGTGATGGCTGGATTTCTTGCTGTCTAGGGTAGATTGTGTTCACTAATGCAGTTACTCTTGACAAGCATCCGCTGTTGTGAACACACAACAGTTACTCTTATTCTTGTCAGTAATGTTACCACACTTCTGTCCTTTGTCTCCAATTTCCAAAATTCTTTTCATTTCACTCTGATAGTACTGTAAGGAAGTAGGTGGAAGCATGGTTGTTCCCCTTGTATCGATGGAGAAAACGGAATGTGGATAAGGGAAGTCACCTATCCTAGGGCTTGATTCCTAAGCAGGGAGCCCAGGTCAGCAATGTCTTTCAGTGAAAGAACCAAGGGTCACCAGCCTGCGGAACTCTCAGGCTTTCTGGAACAGTCTGTTATACCTGCCAATTGGCCTCCGCCTGTTGTGGGCAGCAGTGAGCTCAGAAAGGCAGACAGGACCGTCCTTGGGACACTTAATTCTTCAGTTGGATCCACTGTCTTATGTGACTGGTGGCCTCTGGCTTTCTGGGAACTCTTTCTACTTCAGTTTCTACAGTTTTGCACTAATCTCACTTAGTTCTTGCCTGGAGAAGGGCTCTAAACCCGTAGATGTGGCAACTCCTGCTCTGATTCTCTCTGTTTTAAAAATGAGAGTATTTCATGGTGAGGCAAGGGTGGCATGCATCTGTAGTCCTGTAGTCCCAGCTGCTTGAGAGGCTGAGACAGGAAGCTCACTTGAACCTAGATATTTAAGGCTAGCTGAGGCAATGTAGCAAGGCTGTATCTTGAAAGGGGGAGAGAGAGAGAAAAGGAGAGGGAGGGAGGGAAGAGAGAGAGAGAGAGAGAGAGAGAGAGAGAGAGAGAGAGAGAGTGTGTTAGATGGTGCTAGGGCCGTCTTCAGCTCAGCTCTGATATCATTCCCAGGCTCTGTGATCCTAAAGTCTGAAATGATTCAGGGGCACCAAGTTCAACATTACCTTAAGTGCAGACTTTGTGTTTGGTTCTGTGGTGCAGAAATCTGGGATCTGCTCTGAGGGAAGAGCTAATTCTCAGGATCCTGTCCTAGTCCTTCCCCTCCCACATCCTCTGATGAGAATGACTAATTACAGGGAGCTGGGCATGGGCGCATTTCTTTCCTGAGAACACCACTTTCTTCTTTTACAGTGGTACCACAATCCCGACTACAGTTTCTTTAACAACTACAAGAGCTATCGCAAGCTGCATCCCAGCCAGCCCTTTTACATCCTCAGACCCCAGATGCCTTGGGAGCTCTGGGATATTCTTCAGGAAATCTCCCCAGAAGAGATCCAGCCAAATCCCCCATCCTCTGGGATGCTCGGTAAGTCTGCATCAGGGTGGCGAGGGTAGGAGGAGACCTCATGCAGTTATTTCCAGGAGAGATTAGCTTTCTTCTGGAATTTCCTCCATTCATTTATTTGTTCTCCAAAAGAATTGATAGTATTTGCTCTGCCTGTTCACTGTGCCACGTTCTATCTAATGTACAGAAAGAAGTGAGAGCCAATTCTTTAGAATGCATACTGTGAGTATCCAGTCAGGTATCTGAGGTGGTGGACAGGAGAGAGGACCCCTTTTAGCTGGACATACAGAGAGCTTTATGGAGGAAGGGTCACTAGACTAGGCCTTGGAGAGGGCAGGCTTTGGTGATGGAGATGGCGTAAAATGCACACATGCAATCAGAGGAGGCAGAAAAAAACAAGAGGAATAGGGCTGGGCCTTGCATGGAGTAAGCAAGACTCTCATATCTGGTTTACGATGTGGGTAGGGGGGACCTAAAAACTTAGTAATCAAGCAATACTTTTATGCACTGTTTCTACACATCATAATTCATGCCAAAAATTATGGTCAACACAATATCTAATATTTCAGTAGGGACAGGATCAGTAACAATACCATGCCATCATCTTGGAGCCTGAAGCAGTGAAGTCAGTTATACGCTTCTGTCTTTATTTGTCCACCCTAGCGAACACCTGGGGAGAGGTCTTGAGAGAAGAATGTGTGGGTGGGGAGGCTCCCCGGGGCAGGAGATGAGTGCATCTGTGGGACCTGGAGTGGAACATGTTGGGGATACGGGCTCCTGGATGCTGGTCCAAGGCTCTCTTCTTAGACTTTTTCTGTACTTCTCAGGCCTCGCTGTCCATCTGCCATTCTCTCTCTTTTTCTGTTTGACTGGATCACTGAGGCGTTTCCATGAGGATGCAGGCTGACTGTGTGCATAAGGCCGAGAGCTCCTTCCTTGTACCCGGCGGTGGACCACTCTCCTGGTGGCTGGCCCCGGCCACTCCCCACTATCTACTTCCCCTGCCAGGTTCCAAAGTGTCTCAGGGCAGTGACTATGTTTGCCTTCCCTGACATGGGGTAGTCCTCTGGTAAACGTTCCCTGGGTAAACGAGTGAGGACATTTACCATCAGAGAGTTTCCTGGGACTCACAGTATTGCGTCTTCTATACCCTTTGCTTCAGCTTTTGGATGGGTGCATTTGGGGCTCTCCTGGAGCCTTTCCTGCAGGGCAATTGGCATCTTAACCATGTAACTTCCATTGGCCCACTGGGCTGCCTTTGCCCATGCCATTGTCCCCTCCCCGCTGGGCTCCCTCTTGGCTCTCGCCTGTCCACCCCACTGTGGGTCTCAGTGGGATTACTTGAGCCTTCTCCCATGAGTTCTTCCTCTTCAAAGAGTCTACTGTGCCTGCATCAGCCATTAGCAGAGCTCCCTGAGGGCAGCAGGGTTTCCCCACATCTAATTCTGCTAAAGCAAAGTGGCCGCTAGCACTTTAGAGTTTTGCTGTCCGTGAGAATTGTTTCATCCTGCGAATTTCTTATATTAATAGTGGACAAAAGAGGTCTTAGCACCGTGATCTGATTTAATCGTAATAATAACTTTTGCATTAGAAAGATGGAGTAGATCTTCCCCTAGGAGCAGATAAAGAACCTGAGGAACAAAGAGGGGACATTTCTGCAGAGCCAGCTGGGGACCAGTGTGGGTGGTAGCATGAGCCTTTTGCCTCTGCTGCCACCCTAGCTGGCATGTCATGGTTCTGCGCAGCCTCCCTGGAGTGCACTGGGGCACACTTCCTCGACTCTATCTTTCCTTCTGCAATGAGCAGAGTTTCATGTAGACCAAAGGGTGCTGCTCTTCCAGTTTTCTCTCTTCCCAGCTATGGGATGAAGTTTTCCCTCTTCTGTACCTATTCCTGTGAATACTGTATGGACTAACCTTTTCCCAAATCATACCAAATCCAGGGTGTGAAGTGCTAGGAGTGTTAAGTACATGTGATGCATTGTCTCCTTAGTTAGCTCAGTTGTCTTGGCCCCTTTCTTTCATTTAGCTTATTCCACTGATAAGTTCATTGACTGTTGGGGTCTGCTGACATCAAGACGTATGTTCCCCACCCTGGCCAAGATTCATGGGATGCAGAGTTTCATAAAGTGCATAAGATGCAAAAAAGTGCTATATCTCGAGCAGCAGTCTGCTGGGTTTAACAGACTCATAGTGGGAATCGGAGGTGTGAATAGAGACTCTAGTGGCCATCTCTTCAAATTTGGGCCATGAGTGGCTGCACCCCCTGGGCAGACCTCTGGGGCAATGGGATGGGCTGTCAGGTGGGACTCACCTCTGTTCCTCTTTGCAGGCATCATCATCATGATGACGCTGTGTGACCAGGTGGATATTTATGAGTTCCTCCCATCCAAGCGCAAGACCGACGTGTGCTACTACCACCAGAAGTTCTTTGATATAGCCTGCACTATGGGTGCCTATCACCCACTCCTTTTTGAGAAGAATATGGTAAAGTACCTCAACGAGGGCACAGATGAGGACATTTACCTGCTTGGGAAAGCCACGCTGTCTGGCTTCCGGAACATTCGCTGCTGAGCACGGGTTCCTCGTTCTTCTCCATCAGTCATTTCATGGCTGGTCTTTGGCCACCCAGCCTGGTAGGACCATTTTCAGGAGTGGTCTCAACCAGCCGATTGCACTCTTGGAGTTCTGGTCAGCAGGAGCTCTGGGGCTCCCGGAGCTGGAGGCCGAGGAGTGAGGCCCGGCCTTCTGCAAAGCCACAGAGCTTGTGAGTCCAGCCTCCTGCTGCGCCCACAGATACGTGCACCTCTTGTCCTTTCCGCAGCATCCTCCCCTCTCTCCATGTAGGTAGATGCAGGCTCTATCTTTCCCATCTGGGCTGCCAAAGCTGGGGATGCTTCTCTCCTAAACCAGCATTCTAGGTTGCTTGAGATCCCTACCTAGGTATTGATATTTTAAAGAAACTCCCAAATCATGACAGCGTCAGGTGCAGGCTGGTCCTGGGGAGTGGGTGGGTGGGGACAAGAAGTGGCATGGGGTGTTGGAAACAACTCAGTTCTCCAAAACAAAGTTGCTCCCCATGGCCCTGCTCCCAGGACATGATGCTGTCATGGCTCTGGCTGGCTGGGCTTGCCCTCAGCTGGGTGTTTATGAGCAAAGAGTTTGTCAGCCCACTTTTCCCTCTCCACGCAGAGAAGGAAGTCTCGGTCCTCAAGTTCACACTGTAGTGGGGCAGAGACACCTAAGAGGCACTAGTGTGCTGGCATTCACTGTGCTGGGAGCACTGGGGCTTGTGGAGAGAGGGGACCTCTGTCCATGTACCCACGAGGCACACACCGTGTCCTGCATCCTGTGGGTCCTAGAAGGCTTCATAGAACTGGGGAGTTGGAATGGGCCTTAGGGGAAGACAAGAAACATATCAAAGGCTCAAGTTGTTTTTTTTTTTTTTTTTGAGGACACTTCCTACCTATGTTGGCAGTCAGTGTAGTCCCACAGAAGGCACCAGACAAACCAGAGCCCCTGAACCCTGATTTCTGTAGAATCACCTGGCTTGACCCTCTTTATCCAGTGGGGTTTATGGACTATATTCCAACTCTTTCTCTTTAATGCCTACACCCGAAATCTCTTCCTCACTACTGTCATTTTTAGCTCTTTAAATTTCCCCTTTCAAATTACTTTCAATCATATGTTACTTTCAAAGTATCTTGACCTCACTTTCTTTGACCCCATGAGCTTTTTGCAAAAAGGTCCCTTAGGGAGTGGAGAAGGTGCTTCTTTAGGATTTGTATCACTCTCAGAGGTCAGAACCTTGGAGATCACAACTAACCTCATTGCTGTGGCACTTTGGGAAAATCTGCATCCTTATTTCCACGTCTGAAAAATTAGGGTGATGATCCTGTCTTACAGGCAGCGTATGAGGACTGCAGAAAAGTAATTGTATTAGTAGTGCTGAGCACATGCTGGCTCCCTTCCCTCCCTTCTTTCTTCCTTCATCAAGGGCCTCTCTGTGCTTGCACCTGGGCTGGACCTTGCTGCGATGGAGAATGGGGTGGGGGAGAGGAGCAGAGGTCCTGTCTTTAGAGAATTTGCTGCTCTGTGGGGAGACAACAGCTGCTCCTCTTGGGACATCTGGGAAAATACTGATGTCCGTGAACGGTGCAGAGCCTGTGCCTCCTCACTGCCTGCAGGTCAGATCAGTTCGCTTGGGAATGAGTGCAGGACTTGGGATGCCAGACTGCTGTAAAGGAGACTCCTTATCCCACTTTGGGACCCCCCAATTCCTGGCTTATTTCACATTGTGATTTGACACGCTCCTTGTAACTCTGTGTCATAATCACAGAGTGCCAAGAAAGTTGACATTTTACCAGCAGGAGATTCATGTCCTGTGTGGAGACTGAGACTACACTGGGTAGAATCTAGTTTTTAATTGTTATTATTAATATGAGATTAAATTAATTTATGATTCTGAAGTCTGCCGAACTTTGAATTCTGTGCTCTGTAAATGTGGAAACCTTGACGAAATGCAAATAAGATGTGGGTGTAATTGTAAGTCTGATGTTTAATGTTTTTGACAGATAATTTTAGAACTCTGTCTGAATGCTGCAGGAAAGCCTGTCTGTGTGGGGTCCTGGCTTCAGTAGCCATCTATTCCTCCTGTATCATGAGGTCCCCTCCAAGCCTTCCAGCAATCAAATAAGCTATTGCTTTTGGTTTGGAGCTGACACTGTAGTCTCCTCAGAAATGTCTGAAATACGCCTAAGCTAATCTGAATTACCCAAAGATTATGTACATTTTTAAAATAAAAGTGATTTTTAAAATGCATGCTTCCTCTCTTTCTTTAGCTGCTGAGGGAATGAATGTGGATGGCTGATTCTTACGTCCTAGAAGGACACAGCCAGGATTTGGAGCGCCTGGTCCTCCTGACCCCCGCACTAGTTCCCTGGCTTCAGCCTTCCTTGTGGATGCTCCAGGAAATCGACTACTTCCTTATTTTGAAGGATAGTGTCCTGGAAATATTGGCTGGTTTATTGATTTTTCTTCCTTTTGTTCTGCCTGGATTCAAGTAACCGAGCTATTGTTCACCCCATACCTCAGGAAAGGGATGCAACAGGACAGAAAACAGGACGCAAGAAAGCACATGTCTCCAAAATTCTTAACGGAGTGATGTCCCAAGGGAATAGCTCACCTGTGTGACTAAAAATCCTGAATGGCAGCAGGATTTAGGAGAGAATCTGCTCCCTCTGGATATAAGTTTAACCTATCCCCCAAAATTCATACATTGAATTCTTGGCCTCCAATACCTCTGAGTGTGACCCCATTTGGAAATAGTCACTTAGATATAATTAGTTAGATGAGTTCCCACTGCAGTGGGGTGGACCCCTCATCCAATAGGATCGGTGTCCTCATAAAAAGAGGAAATTTGCAAACCGAAATATAGGGATAACACCCTGTGATGGCAGAGCCTGAGATCAGGGTGATGTACAAGCCAGGGAACATCAAGGATGGCCAGAAAACCACCAGAAGCTAGGACAGAGACGTAAAAAGGATTCTTCCTCACAACCCTCAAAAACATCTAACCCTGTGATGCTGGTACCCTGACCTCAGAGTTCTGGCTACCAGTAAATCACTGTTGTTTAAATTATGTGTTTTGAGGTACTTCGCAAATGTACCTCTAGGAAACTAATGTAATGTGGGCTCCCCAACACTTCTTCATTAGCACCCACCTTTGTACCTCCCCTGCACTTGGGCTGCATAGAACAATGAGGAGAATGTTCTTATCAAGGGCCCAATATCCTGCTTCACTGCCAGAGCTCTGGGGATTGCAAGTCCTTGATGTTGAAGCATCACGGGCCTGCTAGGCCAACCCAGCCCCTTCCTGGTGGGGTCATGAACAAGGGGCCCCTGAGTTATGTGGAGCAGCTAGAGATTTGTGAAGCCTGTATCTCTGACCTCTGTACCTCATCTTCTACTTGGTCAATCCTGGGACTGCTGCCTCTTCATAATGAGGTGGAGTTTCTGTCTAGATTCCTGTAAATGGGACCACAAAACTGAAGCTCTAGAACAGATATCAGTTAGCTTGGGGGCTGAGACTTGTGCTGGCCTAACTTCCCCTGTCCTTAGGTTTGTCTGAGGTCCTCTTTATCCAGGTCTAGAGATTGGTCTTTCCTGGCTTCTGCCATCTGCTTCTTTTCTGTGTGAGTCAGGAACAGGGAAATGAACAATGGTACCCTGGCCTCTCAGCTACTTGGGAGAAAAAGAGGTAAGGAGGGGGAAAGAAAGGTCCCTTCATGCACTTCCACTCTCACCCTCACTGGCAGGGGTCTCCTCACAGACAGAGCTCAACCCTCAGCATCTCGAGACTATTCTCAGAGGATGCTTCACATCTGAGAAGAGTATGAAATCCTGGAACTGCAAGCAGGACCAGGGTGGCAGGAGGGGCACACTGGTCTCCGGGACTGCTGCCCCCACCTAGTGCCAGCTCCCTGTCCTCCACGGGGCCTTGGTCTCCACTTCCTTGATGGCCTTCTGGCAGTCTTCTACAGGGTAGAATGGTGTGATGGGGGCACATTTTCCATTCTCACCGAGTCAGGACCACTCTAACCCAGAATGAGTTTATCTGGGTGGGCTGGGTTAAAAGTCCTTAATGGTACCCTGAAATCCCCCATTAGATGCATGATTAATAGTAAATGAAGTTTTCAATGGGAAGAGAAAGCTTTCCAAACCATTGAATTCACATTGAGCGCTTGCTATGTGCCTGACATTGGGAAGCAGCAATGAGGACTCATAGCACCTGCCCTCCAAGAAGATGAAGCCTATTCTGAGCCTCTGTAGGTGTGCGGAAAGTCAACTTGGACAACACCGCCGTTGCTGATCGGTGTGTGTTTGTAACTGTCTACAAGGAAAATACCTTGCAAATGTCAGATGAAGAAATGACAGTACAAGTCAAAGTGCAATAGTGACGGTATAAAGGAAAGAGACTCATTTTAACGAAGGGATTTGGGAAGATTTAATGAGGAACAGTCTTAAGGGATGGGATAGATTCTCCCTTTTCTTTAAACAACTACTTTTTCTGGTTATGAAAGTAATACATATTCATTGCCAAAAAACAGACAATTATAAATATAGGGGGAAAGAAGCCATCTCTCACATCATAAAAATCCGGAGACAACCCACAAATGGTTTCCAATTCTACGTTGTTATGTGAATGTGTTTACCTCTGTCTCTCTCCCCCTTTCTTGCTCTTTTTTTTTTTGTAAATGATAACTTATAATTTTATTTACTTATAGGGTATGAAGTGATATTGTGACTTAAGAATATGATGAGGGAAAATTAAATCAAGCTAACACATTCTTTATCTCAAATAAAAATTTTTTGGTGGTGAGAACATCTGAAATTTGCTTTCTTAGCCATTTCCAGCCATAGTGTGCTATGGATCTGAAAAAATTCCTTTTGAGTAGCTGAGGCCCAGGTACCCATTGATCATCATCTCCCTGCAACGCCCCATCTACCCCTAAGCTCTGTAACTACTGTTTTGCTCTGTTTTATGCATTTGATTTATACCACATGTAGCAGAACAGGCAGTATTCATCTTTCTGTCCCTGGCGTACTTTATGTCACATAATGTTGTCCATTCCACCAGTGCTGTTGAAAATGACAGGGTTCTCTCCTTTATAACAGCTGCATAATAATATTCTGTTGTAAGTATATACCATATTTTCTTTATGATTCATCTGTTGATGGACACTTGGTTATTATGAACCTTGACAAACTGACTTAAAATCCTCTGGGAAGCAGATTGCTGGATCATATGGTAACATCATTTTTAATTTTTTGAGGAAGAGATTTCCATAATGTCTACCCTAATTTACAACCCCACCAAAAATCTGTAAGTGTTCCTCTTCCTCCACATCTCACCAGTACTTGTTACCTTCCATATCTTTTATAAAAGCCATTCTGATAAGTGTGAGATGGCTTATTGTGATTTTGATTTGCATCTCCCTAGTGATTAGAAATGTTCAGCATTTTTTTTTCATATATGTGTTGGCCATTTTTATATTTTCTGAGAAAAGTCTCTTCTGGTCCCTTGACAATTTTTATGCTTTTTTTTTCTATTGAGCTTTTGAGATCTTTATGTAATTTGGATATTAATGCTAACAAATGTATGACTTGGAAACACTTTCTCCTAATTTGTAGGTTGTCTCTGCAAATTGTTAATTTGTTTGTTTTTATTTTCTTGTAATCCTTTTTTTTTTTTTTTGGTGCCGGGTACTCATTGTATAGTTCAGGCTGGGCTTGAACTCCCTATGTAGCCCAGGCTGGCCTCAAACTTTAAGTGATCCTCCTGCCTCGGCCTCCCAGGTGCTGAGATTATAAGTGTGTACCACCAGCCCTGCTTATTTTTGTTTTTGTTCCCTGTGCTTTTATGGTAAAATTAAAAAAAAAAAAAAAGACTACCCAGACTAGTAGCATGTAGTTTTTAGTCCTATGTTTTTCTTCTAGCAGTTTTATAGTTTATATTCTTAAAATTGTCTTTGATCATTTTTAATTGATTTAATTTTTGTCTGTTTTTGGTTTTTTGAACAAGGTCTCATTATGTAGGACAAGGCTGCCTTTGAATAAGGTTGGCTTCAAATTCCCAATCCTCTTGCCTCACCTTCCCAAGTGTGAGTCAATTTCTGTGTAAAGTGTGACTTTCCCAGTAGCATTTATTGAATAGACTGCATTTCTCTATTGCATGTTTTTGACATCTTTACTGTAAGTCAATTGACTATCTATGAGGAGTTCACTTTGGGCTATTTGGTCTCATTGATTGATGTGCCTTCATAACATGCATCATACTTATTGATTTGTATGTTGAACTGTCTTTGCATCCCAGGGATAAATCCCTCTTAATCATAGTGGATGATCCTTTTAATATGTTGTTAAATTGTATTTCTGCTATTTTCTTCAGGATTTTTATGTCTGTGTCAAGGACATTGACTTATACTTTAGTATGACTTATACATAGTATGACTTATACATAAAAAGACTGGAAGTATTGTAGATTTCAATGTTTTCGGAAAGTTTGAAAAGGACTAGTAGTAGTTCTTTAACTATTTTATAGACTTGAGGTATCTGGAAATTTCTTTAATAGGAACTATTTATTACTAATTCAGTCCCTTTACTCATTATTGGTCTGTCCTGATTTTCTGATTTTTCTATGATCTAGTTGGATAAGTTGTATTTGTCTAGAAATTTATCCATCTCTTCCAGATTATCTAATTTTTGGTGTATTGTTGTTGGTAGTCATTTCTTTCTTTCTTTTTGGTATTTCTGTGATATCAGTTGTATTGTCTCTATTTCCATTTCTGTTCTTATTTACTTGAGATTTTTTTAAACCTTTTTTCCTATTTAGTCTAGCTAAGAGTTTTTGATTTTATCTTTTAAAAAACCAACACTTAAATTTTACTAATTTTTGTTTTGTTCCTTTCTGAGCCTTTGTTTCATTCACTTGTACTTTGGTCTTTATTATTTCTTTCCTTGTGAATTTTGGGCTTAGTTCACTTTTCCTTTTCCTTTGCGTTTTGTTTAATTGAGATGTGATGCTAGATTCTCTACTTGAGACCTTTCTTCTTAGAATTGCTTTTGCTTCACTCCATACATTTTTTATGTTGTGTTTCCATTTGTGTTGGTCTCAAGGTAATTGTTTTGATTCCCTGTTCGATTTATTCTGTAGCTCGTTGGTTGTTTAGAAGCATCTTGTTTAATATCTACATATTTATGAATTTTCCAAGATTTCTCCTGACATTGACTCTTCATGTCATGCCACTGTGATTAGTAAAGATAGTTATATTTATTAAAACCCCTTTTGTGATCTGAAGTATGGTCTATCCTGGAGACTGTCTTCTGTGGGTTTGGGAAGAAATTTCTTCCTGTGCTGTTAGGCTGCTACCAGGTCCATCTGGTCTATAGTGTGATTCAACCTGAGGGCTTCCTGATTCACTGTCTAGATGATGTAGCCATTGCTGAGACTGGAGTACTGAGGTTCCAAATTACAATATCGCATTCAATCTCTCTTTTCAGAACATTCGATGAGTGCTTTATGTATTTCAATGCTCCAGAGTTGTGTGTGTGTACATTAACAACTGTTTGGGCCTCTTGATAAATTGACTTCTGTCCTTATACAATGCCCATCCTTGCCTATTTTTATAGTTTTAACTTAAAGTTTGTTTTATCTTATCTAAGTATAGCTACTCCGTACTCTCTTTTGTCTTATATATGTGCAGAATATCTTTCTCTATGCTTTGCTTCTACTCTATGTTTGTCCTTATTAGTAAAGTGATAGCATAGGTTAGATCTCGTTTTACTTTTTCTTTAAAATTTACAGTCACTATTCAGTCTTTTTATTTGATAATTGAATCTATTTACATTCAAAGCAACTATTGGTAGGAAAGGAATTTCTACTGCTATTATAATTTGTTTTCTGGTTGTTTTTAGATCATTTCCTCTTCTGTTGCTGTCTTCCTTCTAGAGCTGATGGCTTTCAGTGTGGTCTGCATTGAATTATTTATTTTTAAATTGTGAACATTGCTTATAGGATTTTCCTTTGTAGTTACCATGAAGCTTATATAAAAATTCATAATTATAAACAGGTTATTTTAAACTGATAACAACTTAACTTTAAAATCATAAATGAAAACTATACTTTTCCTTATGCTTTTGATGTCAAAACTTGTCTTCTTGGTAATTTATATTTCTCAACATTTCATCATAACTGCAGTTGTTTTTAATAGTTTTGTCTTTTTAATCCTGATGGTAGATATAAAACTGCTTATCACTCTTGCAAATCTAGATTTTAAAAATATGACTGAATTGCTTATAAAATTGCATTTACAGCTAGCTACACTTAATTTCAATTTAAGTAACTCCCTTTAGCAGTTCCTCTACAGTTAGCCTCCTAGTGATAAAGCTTTCCTTGGCTTTTTTCATCTGTAAAAGTTTATTTTTCCTTCATTTCCTCAGGAGAGCTTTTTGAGCAATGTAATTTTGGTTCACAGTTTTTTTCCTTTTTTCCTCAGTTCTTGAAGATATCATACCACCTTTTCCTGGCCAGTGGGTTTCTGCTGAGAATTCTGCTGATATGTGTATTGACATGTTTCTAATCTTGCTATTTTCAGTAGTTTGTTTGTTTGTTTTTCTTTGTGTGGCACCAGCATCAAGCTTAAAGCTTGAGACATGCTACACAAGCACTCTCTTACTGAGGTGGCCGTCCCAGCTCACAGTATGTCTTGGCGAGTTCTTTTTAGAGTTGAACATTATCAGAGACCTCTGAGTATTGTATAACTGGATTTTGTTTTCTTTCATCAGGTTGGGAACTCTTTTATCTTTTATATACTTTCTTGAACCTTTAAAATTTTCTTCTCCGTTATGATTTCCCATTTTCCCAAGTTCTCTTCATGATGCCTCATAGTTCCCATAGATCTTTATTCTTTTTCATTTTTTTTTAACTCTTCTGGATGATTTCAAATGTCCTATCTTCAAACTTACTGATTCTTTCTTCTGGTTGATCAAGTCTGTGGTAGAAGTTTTCTACTGAATTTTAAAATTTAGTTCTTGTATTTTTCCCAATTCTTTTTTATTTTCTTGTTATTCTTCTCATATTGTTCGTGAATTATTTTCCAAATTCCTTTTGACTTTCTATACCTACAGTCTTTTGATTTCCTGCCTTTCTATAAGAAGATTATCGTGAATTCTCTGTCAGTCATTTCATAACTCACCACTTCCTCAGGGTCCATTATTGGAACATTATTAGTTTCTTTTGGTGGTATGTTTTGCTCACTATTTTTACAAATTCTTGGGTCCTGTCCTTAGTGTCCATGCCTTGGAGGAAATAGGCACTGCTTCCTACCTCTGCTGTGTTCTTTGGTGTTAGTAGACCTTCGGTTTTGGTGTTGGCCTTAATTTTTGTTGGCGGCAACCCTGGCCAGACCGACTGTTATCACCAGTTGATCCGGGCTGTTAATTGTAGTCTGGGAATGAGTTCAACTGCTGGCTGTGCTTTGTACTCAGTCGGATCCCTGGCTGATTCCCCAGTAAGAGCTGCTGTGTGTGCTCTGCAGTTGCTTCTCATTGGGCAGTGCTGCATGTTGTTTCCCCTGCATAGCCAGTACTGCAAGTTGGGATCTGTTTTGGGAAGGGCTGTGTCCTGGGATCCATACCTGATTGAAATTTCTGGGACTTAACTAGCTGAAGGGTGGAAGGCAGAACCAGAGGCTCTGCATACACATACGCATGGACATGGGCTTTCTTCCCATCTTAGCCTTAGCTCTTGCATCAAGGCTTGGTGTACTGGCTGCTTGGCACTGGGTTTAGGCTGGTTCAGATGCTCCCTTTGTGCATCATGGCTGACCACCTCGGCTAAGGAAGTTTTGGGTTAAGCACTGGGGCTAGATATAGAGGGCAGACATGGATTTGAACCTGGGAGAACCATTGCCTGTTCTTCCTGCATAGTGATGCTGTTGTCTGTCTTTTCTGGTGATGAGTCTTTGCTGGGCTGAATGGAGAGCAATTGCCAAATTCCTGTACTGGTCATTGTGAAATTCACCCCTGTTTTTTGCTTCCAACGGTCCCCAGATGGTCTAGCTGTACTGATGCCCTGATGAGTCCTATGAGGCAAGACCAGAAAGCACCTCTTCTGAAGGCTCCCAGAATGGTAGATGTGTTCATTACTTTTCTCTCGTTGCTGAGACAAAATGCCCAATGTCCAAAATTAGGGAAGGAAAAGTTTATTTAGCTCACAGTTTGTGGAGGTTTCAGTCTGTAATCAGCTGGCTTCAAGGCAGAGTGGCATGGCACAAGGCATCCATTCACGGCAGTGAAAAAGCAAAATCAGCGAGAACAAGAAGGGAGGAGCATGAGAGAAGACTGTCCCTCTTCCTTACATTGTATGTAGGCTACACTCACCAGGAATGGTGCAGCACTCATAACCACAATCCCAACATTGGACCATGAATCATTCACAAACTCTAGAAGCCCTCCCCCATGACTGCATGAGGCTTTATGGGGACATTGAGACACAAACCATAATGGTAGGGGACCTGTTGCATCCAATCTCTCTTCTCTTTGTGACAATCATAGATCCTGGAGTATCCCCTGTGTGTGACATTGTGTCAGCTTAAAGGGGGACAACATGATCAAAGTGAAACTGCTCCTCTTGTACTCTGTATGTGGCTGTTACGAGTTTTGTGTTCTAATGGGCCTCATTCTTGACTCTATGCATAACGTCCTCAAAGATTTTCTTATTCCTCTTTCCTCTTCTCTCCTTTATGCAATGACATGAATGTTAGGTTGTTTAATGCCATTCCATTGCTCATTGATATTTTTTCCATTAGAATTATATTTTGTTTTATTTTAGGTAGTGTCTATAGTGTTGGTATTAGTAATCTTTTGTTCCCTGCAATGTCAAATCTGCATTAATCTTGTTAGGGTTTAAATCTGGGTTGTCTCCCCTCCCAAACCTCAAGTGTTTAGAAGATGATTGAATTATAGGGGTGCTACCTTTACCAGTGGATTAGCCTACTACTGAGTTCATGGATGATTTGATATTATGAGGTAGGGTCTTGTCAGAAGAGGCTTGTCTCAGGATTGTGACCTGGAAGGGCATATCTACCACCCTGGCTTCTCTCTCTCTCTCTCTCTCTCTCTCTCTCTCTCTCTCTCTCTCTCTCTCTCTCTCTCTCTCTCTCTCTCTCTCTCTCTCCTCTCTCCTCTCTCTCTCTCTCTCCTCTCTCTCTCTCCTCTCTCTCTCTCCTCTCTCTCTCTTCTCTCTCTCTCTCTCTCTCTCTCTTTTTCTCTGTCTCTGTCTCTCTCTCTCTCTTCTCCCTTTCTTTCTCTATCACTCTTCTGGCTGGCATGATGTGAATGGTTTTCCTCTGGAAGACTGTTCCACCATGCCTTTGTATCTTGGAGTCAGTCCACTATGATTTATAACCATGAACCAAAATAAACCTTTTCCACCTTTAGGTTGTGAGTGTTGGATATTTTGTTCCATTGATGAGGAAATTGACTAAAACAAATACTGTCTAGATGAGTCTTCATCTGAGTTACTGAAGATTTCATCTTTTGCTTAGCTTCTTTAACATAACAGTATAGTTTTAACAATTGTGTTGATGCCCCTGTGTAGTAATTCTGCCAAATTTGTCATTTAATACATTTTCCTCCTCACTATGGGAAACGCTTTTCTGCATATGTGTATTCCTGGCAATTTTCTATGGAATTCTGAACATTATAAATACTTCTTCTATTATGCTAGATCTGTTCCTACTCTGGTAAATATCCTGAGCTTTGTTCTGGTGTGTAATTAAGTTTGCTGCCAACCTTTTGTTCTTAACCTTGTTTATTTCCTTTTCTTAGGGATCGGTGTTATCTTCTTTCAATATCTTACAATCTCTCCTTTCATATTTTTTCTGGTTCTTTAAGTTGTTTTTATAGTGGAGAGTAATCCAGTCTCTTTTACTCCAACTTACCCAGACATCTAAGGATCTCTCCCTTAGAAATTCAAGTGAATATACTCATTGCAGGAAGTTTACATAAGAAGAACCTGCATTCCTGCAACAGTTCACACGTGTCTCAGACACTGGAGCTGGGAGTCCTATGTTTACCTCATTGTGGGTTCAGATTCTTTGAAATCGCTGTGGAACATGGAAAGTTCAGTGTGGCACGAGTGGTCTGCAGCTTCATTAACACCAAATATGGTGGTCAGGTGAGGCCGCAAAAATAGCCGGTGCCTGCTATGAGTGCTCACAGAAGGAAGCAGAAGATGATGAGTGTGACAGCTGTCATGAAGAGAAGCCACTTGTAATCCATGCTTCTCAGTCCTACTGGGTAGGCTTTTGAGGAGCCTGGTGTGCAGCTGAAAGGCTGGAGTATTGGGAAGCAAAATACTGCATGGCGCATGTGTGTGCATGCAAGCACACAGCTCAGATAGGAGTGGGACGAGGGAGTAAGAGGAAGCGATCCTTGCTTTCCAGACATTGGATCAGATGAAGCCTGAGTTGCCTTTGTGGGGGGATGAGGACTTGCTTCTTTCTCTAATGGCCACGTCCGTGTTGTGGGGAAGCCCACAGCCCAGCTGAGTAAACAGAGGCAGGGCTGAAAGCTCGAGAGCTGGCATTACCCAAAGCTCTCACTGCTGTTTCTCCAGGGGTCCTTTATAAACTTGCGCCAAAGAAAGATTACAGAAGCCTGAACACACGTGGAAAAAAGTTACATAAAGGTCTTCATCAGGAAGCGCTGAAAACCACTTGGCATGTATATCTGGAGACCAGGTTCCAGAAATGGAAAAGAACCAGTGTTCAGGCACAGGCGTACTATTCAGAAAGTGGCTGGAAATGAGCTAAACGCAGCAGCTCAGGTGGAGACAAAGCTATGACAAATTGGGGAATGGCGGTGGAGGGCGATCAAAAGAGAAATGACTCTGTGGACTGTGTATGGGTACTTTTTCAATCTTTTTCTTGGAACATACTGCACAGAGAAAGCATGGGACTCTGGGAGGCACGGAGCAATAAAGTGTATTTAACTAGAGGTTGCAGGAGAAAGCAAAACTACAGAGAAACCTGAGTAGCCACTTTTCCCATAAAATAACCCAGTAGTGGTGGATTTTGATGCCCCAGACAATCCTCAAGCAAAGAAAGTGACAGGTCTGGCCTGGAAGAAGCACTCTGACCTCACTGTCTGCTGTTCTTGGCCAGCAACTAGCAATCTCTACCTTTTCCCCATCAGTCTCACTTAAGTGAGTTATTTCTCACCAGACCATGGAAAATTGGATCAGAAACCACACAGCAGTATTTCATGTCTCCTAGATGAAAAGAACACCAACGCTGCCAGTCTACTGCTCAAGAGTGGGGACGCTTTCCAAATTTGCTCTTACATTGAAGATTTTATTATTGCCTAACTCAGCAACTTACAGCGAGTTATGAATTTCTGTAGTCCAGATCTAAACTACCTTTGGGACTCTTTGAATTTGTTACTCCTAGTACTTACAGCTCTGTCTTGGAATTTTTTTTAAAGTTTTTAAAAATTTTATTTAAAGAGAGAAAAAAAAACCAACCAGATGAAAAAGAAAAATGGTAGCAACAATACAGAATTCCAAAGGGAAAAAAATAAAAGAGCCAAAAACAAACAAACACCAAAACAACAACAACAACAAAACAAAAACACTAAGAAATCGCCACTTGATACATTACATACTCTTATCATTGGAAATAGTTGTTCAAGTTACAGAATTAAAGCATACAAAGTAGACATTCAAACAGTGAGACAGTTAACAGTTCTGTTCAACAATCTAACAAAAACAGTAATATGGTCATCTATCTTACACACTTAAACATACATGCAGTTATATCCTTTAGAGCACTTTCTTTTCCTCTCTTTTTTATGGTAGCAATTACACATTTTGGGTTTTATTACTCCTACAGTTCTTATTACTTTTTATACTAGAGAAACAATGTGATATTTATAAATATGATTCTTATTTATTTCACTGATGAGGATAGTCTCAAGTTGTCTCCATTTCCCTATGAAGGCCTCAAGATCATCATTTTTTATAGCTGAGTAATATTCCACTGTATAAAAATACCACATTTTTTTCATCCACTCTGCTGTTGATGGGCATCTTGGTTGTTTCCAAAATTTACTTGTTACAAATTGGGCTGCTATAAACATAGGTGTACATATATCACTGTGATATGAACTTTTCAGTTTTTCTGGGAAAATACCCAGGAGGGGAATAGCTCAGTTGAATGGAGCTTCCAATCCTAGTCTTCTGAGAATTCCCCATATTGATTTTCATAGTGATTGCACCAGTCTGCACTCCCACCAACAGTGGAGCAGTGTTCCTTTATCCTCGCAGCCTCGCCAACATTTGTTATCAGTTGATTTCTTGATGGCAGCTATTCTTTCTGGTGTGAGATGATATCTTAATGTTGTTTTAATTTGCATTTCTCGAATGACCAGTGATGGTGAACATTTCTTCGTGTATTTGTTTGCCATTTGTATATCTTCATCTGAGAACTGTGTGTTCATCTCAGCTGCCCATTTTTGGAGAGGGTCTTTGAATTTGGGGGGGGGAAGTTGATGTTTTTCAATTCTTTATATGTTGTTGATATAAGTCCTTTGTCTGAGGGGTTGCTGGTTAAAACTCTTTCCCATTCTGTGGCTTTTCTCTTTACTCTGATGCCATTTCTTTTCAAGTGCAGAAACTTCAATAATATGAGATCCCAGTTGTTTATTCTCTGAAGCATTTCCCATGCAGTTTGAGCTTTGTTCATAAAATCTCTGCCTACCCCCATGTCTCCAAGATTTCTACCTACCTTATCTTCTAGTAGATTTAGTGTTTCTGTTTTAATGTTTAGGTGTTTGATCCATTTAGACTTTAGTTTTGTGCATGGTGATAGGCATGGGTCTAGTTTCAGTCTTCTGCATGTGGAGAGCCAATTTTTCCAACACCATTTATTAAAGAGGCTATCCTTCCTCCAGTGCACATGTTTAGCTCCTTTGTCTAATATCAGGTGGCTGAGTGTCTTTGTACCTATACTTGCATCTTCTAATCTGTTCCATTGATTCTCAGGTCTATTTCTTTGCCAGTACGATGCTGATTTTATCACTGTGGCTTTGTAGTACAGTTTCAGGTCAGGAATTGAGATGCCTCCTGCCTTGCCTTTATTGCCCAGAATTGCCTTTGCTATTCTCGGTTTCTTCTGTTCCAAAGGAATTTTAGGAGTGTTTTCTCTAGATCTGTGAATATGTCAATGGTATTTTGATTGGGATTGCGTTAAATCTGTATACAGTTTGGGGAGTATGGCCATTTTCATGATGTTGGTTCTTCTTAGCCAAGAACATGGAACATCTTTCCATTTTCTAATATCCTCTTCAATCTCCTTTTTAAACATAGTATAATTTTCAGTATATAGGACTTTTACATTTTCAGTTAGGTTGATTCCTAAGTATTTCATTTTTTTAGATGTTATTGTGAAGGGTGATTTTTTCCATAATTTCTCTCTTGTTGAGGTTCTTGTTTGCATATAGGAATGCTATTGATTTTTGAGCATTGACTTTGTATCCAGCTACACTGCTGAATTTGTTTATCACCTTTTAATGGAATTTAATGGAATTCTTGTAATGGAATACTTTTAGTCTTTTAATGGAATATTTTGGGTCTTCTATATAGAGAAGCATATCATCTGCAAATAGTGATAATTTAACTTCTTCCTTTCCTATCTTTATTCCTGTTATTTCTCTCTCTTGTCTGATTGCCCTGGCTTGTGTTTCCAGAACTATATTGAATAGGAGTGGTGATAGTGGATATCCTTGTCTTGTTCCTGATTTTAAAGTGAAAGCTTTCAGTTTTTGTCCATTTAGGATAATATTGGCTGTTGGTTTGTCATAGATGGCCTTTATAAGGTTGAGGTAGACACCATGTATTTCGAGTTTCTGAAGGGTTTTTATCATGAACATGTGTTGGACCTTATCGAAAGCTTTTTCTGCATCTATTGAGATGACCATGTGGTTTTTGTTTTTGGCTCAGTTGATGTGGTGTATCACATTTATTGATTTGTGTATGTTAAGCCATTCCTGCATTCCTGGAATGAACTCCACTTGGCCATGATGTATAATCTTCTTTATGATTTGCTGCATTCTATTTGCTAGTATTTTATTGAGAATGTTTGCATCTATGTTCATTAGTGAGATTGGCCTATAGTTCTCCTTTTTGGTTGGGTCTTTCTCTGGTTTTGTTATGAGAGTAATACTTGCCTCCAGGAATGAATTAGGGAGGATTGCTTTCTTTTCGATTTCACTGAAGAGTTTAAGGAGAATTGGCATCAAGTCTTCTCTAAATTTCTTACAGAATTCAGCTGTGAATCCATTAGGACCTAGGCTTTTCTTTGTTGATAAGTTTTTTTATTATGTTTTCAACTTCAATAGCTGATATTGGGTTATTCAAAATTGCTATATTTTCTTGGTTGAGCTTTGGTAGTTCATATGTTTCTAGAAATCTGTCCATTACCTCTGTGTTTTCCTCTCTATGTGAGTAGAGATTTTCAAAGTAGGTATTCATGATCTTTTGAATTTCCATGGGATCTGTGGTAATTTCCCCTTTTTTGGTCCTTATTGCATGAATTTGGGTTTTTTCTTTCTTTTTCTTTATAAGGTTAGCTAGAGGCTTGTCAATTTTGTTTATTCTCTCAAAAAACCAGCTTTTTGATTCATTAATTCTTTGTATTTTTTTTAGTTTCAATTGCATTGATTTCTGCTCTAATCTTTACAATTTTCTCTCTTCTATGAGCTTTAGATTTAACTTGCTCTTCTTTTTCTAGAAACTTGAGATGAAGCATTAGATTGTTTATTTGTGCTTGTTCTGTTTTCTTGATATGAGAATTTATTGCTATATGTTTCCCTCTTAAGACCACTTTCATTGCATCCCACAGATTACAGTATGTTGTGTCTGCATTTTCATTGAATTGTAGGTATTGCTTTATTTCTTCTTTAATTTCCTCTGTAGCCCACTGGTTGTTCAAAAGGTTGTTATTTAATTTCCATGTATTTATGCCAGTTTTGCAATTTCTTTTGCTATTAATTTCCAGTTTCAGTGTGCTATGGTCAGATAGTACGCATGGGATAATTTCAATACCTTTGCATTTACTTAAGAATGTTTTATGGGATAATATATGGTCTATTTTGGAGAATGTCCCATGGGCAGCTGAGAAGAATGCATATTCTGATGTGGTTGGGTGGAACACTCTGTAAACATCTACTAAGTCCAATTGCTCACAGGTATGATTCAGTTCTATTATTTCTTTGTGATTTTTTGTCTAGTTGATCTATTTCTTTGTGACAGTGGGCTGTTAAGGTCACCTGTAATAACTGTGTTCTTGTGTATTTGGTTTTTCATGTCCTTTAGTATATGTCTTATATAGTTGGGTGCTCCTGTGTTTGGTGCATATATATTTATAGTTGTTAGTTCTTCGTCTTGAATTTTTCCACTTACTAGTATGTAGTGACCTTCTTTGTCTCTTTTAATTATTTTAGGTTTGAAGTTCACATTGTCTGCAATTAGAGTAGTTACCCCTGCTTTTTTCTGGGTTCCTGTTGCATGGAATACTGTTTTCCATCCTTTGACTTTTAATCTATGAGTTTCTTTTTGAGTCAGATGTGTTTCTTGTATACAGCATATTGTGGGATCCTGTTTCTTGATCCATTCTGTCAACCTGTTTCTTTTGATATGTGAATTGAGCCCATTTACATTTATGGATATCATTGATATGTACTGGGTTGATTTTGCCATGTTGTGTTATATTGTTAGTTTCCTGCTTTTCTCTCTTGTTTACTTTCTTGTCCAGCCTGGTGACTTCTTTCAGTTGTTGTTCTAGAGATTGTGGTCATTTTTATCTCTACCTAGGATGTCCTTAAACACTCTTTCTAAGGTTGGTTTGGTGGATATGAATTTCTTTAGTTGTTCTTTGTTATGGAAGTATCTTGTTTCTCCCTTAAATTTGAAAGACAATTTTGCTGGGTATGTCAGTCTGGGTTGAAAGTTGTTTTCTTTTAGGGATTGAAATACTTCACTCCAAGCTTGTCTTAACCTGAAGGTTTGTGCTGAGAAGTCTGCTGTGATTCTAATTGGCTTTCCTTGGTAGGTGAGTTGTGTCTTTTCTCTAACAGCTTTTAGTATTCTGTTTTTATGCTGTATGTCTGTGATCTTAATTATATGTCTGGGTGTAGGTTTATGTTGGTTATGACTGTGTGGCATTCTATATGCCTCACTTATTTGTATATCCAATTTTTCCCCCATGTTTGGGAAATTTTCTGCCATTATTTCTGTGAACAGCTTAGCTATAATATCCTTGTATTGTCTCCTGCCTTCTCACTAATGCCTATTACTCTAACATTGTTTATCCTAGCATCATCTTGTAGCTGTTGGATTGTCATTTCATGCTGCTTTGTTGTTTTTATAAGTTCTACACTTTCAAGATCACTATCTGCAATCCTGTCCTCAAAGTCTGAGATTCTATCCTCAGCTTCATTTAAATGGCTTTACAGGCTTTCAATACAATTTTTTGCTTCTTGCATATCTCTTTCAATTTGTTTTATAGATTCTGCTTGTTTTCTGCATTGTTCATTCAAAGTCCCAATCAATTTCCCATGTTCCTGTAGTTTCTTATCTATTTCTTCTCTAGCTATGTTGAGCAACTCATTTACTAAAGTTGTTACTTTTGTCTTTACATAAGACATTATTTGTAATTTGAGTTCCGCTATAGCCTCATGGATGTGTTTCTTTACTTCATTTGCTATCTTTTCAGAGATTTCTGGTGTATGAATTTTAGAGTCCCCTATTTCATTATTGGCTACACTTGCCCCTGATGGACTAGATGTTCAGGATTGCATTTTGCCTTTTTATTTAGTCATTTTCACCTTTTGGGTAAATTTCTGGTCTTTCTATTCCAACAGTCACAAGTTTCTGTAGTGTGTGTTTCAGGGTTCTACTGTGTGGTTGATGTTTATCTAATTGCTGAGTACTACCATGAAGAGGAGATCTAGTCTCCTGAATTCCTCCTACTGTGCCTGTTGGGTGAGTCCTATATTCTTTCTGGGCTAACTAGCCCAGAAGTATCGATGTAGGGCAACTCTTAGTTCGTTCTGTTGTTATATCTTCAGGTTGTTGCAGGTCACCAGGTCTGCCTGGCTATAGTGTTCGTATCAGCTGAGGCCCTATTGTGTCACTGGGGGTCTCATAAGTTCTTTTAATTTCCTCTAAATTGGGGCAGGACAATATTGGCCCACTCTTCAACCTGTCTGATGTTCTTTGTGTGGGGGGAGAGGGTTACCCACTCTCTTGCCAGGTTAGCCAAGGTCTTACACTTGGAGGGAGTTTCACTTCCACCCCTGTTTACCAACTGAAGACCTCTATTTTAGGGGGCAAACTCACCACACTGACTAAAGCCTCATGAAGCCTTCTGTTTGGGTGAGGGTTTCCTGAGCCTTGCATCAAGCCAGCATAGTAGTCCACTGCAGTCCAATGTTCCTGGTGGAAGGGCTGGTCCAACAGGTGCGGTCCCAGGCAGCTCAGGCCTGTGGCAGACTTCCTAGATGTTCCTGGAGGAGGGGCCGGCCCAGCAGCGGCAGTCCCAGGCACCTCAGGCCCTCAGCCACTGGTCCCCACAGTGTTCCCTTCGGTGAAGGGCGGGCCTAGCTTTCCTCAGCAGCCCCGGCTCTCAGCTGTCGGTCCTGAGATGTTCCCAGTCCCAAACAGGCCTGGCTCTTTGCTGCCAGGCCGGCCATATTCCCTCTTTCTTGGAATCATTAAAATTATTTTTCAAGCCAAGTATTAGTTGTGCATATTAATGGGTACTGTGTACTGATCTAATCCAATCTTCATGTCCCTTCCCTCTGTTCCAACCTCTAATAATCACTTTTTAAAGCTTCCATGTGTGAAAGAGAAAAAGCTTTTCTTGTCTTTCTGTGTCTGGTTTAATTCATTTAATACGATGGTCTTTGGTTCCATTGGTTTTTCTGTAAATGCCAGGATTTCATTCTTCTTTATAGATGAATAATATTTCATTGCATATATATACTAAATATTCTTTACCTCTTCATTTCCTGGGAGTACCTAGGCTGGTTTCATATCTTATAATTGTAAATAATATTATAAAACACCACAGAGTTGCAGGTGTTTCTTTGGTAGAGGAATTTTAAAAATTACTAAATTTGCTCATCCATGTATCCACACACTTACCCATATTTCTGTTCATTTGTTCATTAAACTACTAAATATTCTTGTACACATATTGTGCCCAGTCCTGGTGCTACGTGATAGAACTGCAGAAGTAACATTAATGACCACATTAATGACAAACCATTGTTTAGTATTTGGTGTGTACAGGAACACTTCTACACTTTTAACATATCACCAGTTAATTCTTGTAGCAACTATTGAGAAGTTGTTGAACTTCCCAGTAGAAGTTGTTGAATTAACTAAGATGATAACATCATTACCACTATACAGATGAGGAGGCTGAAGTCAGTAAAGAATGATCCCTGTTTTCAAAGGAGTTTATAAAGAATAGTAAGACAGCAAATTGCATTGCACCAAAGGTCTAAACATCAATGCAAGCCTGAAATCAATGCATGAGAATGTTTCACATAGAGCAAAGAGTGTGATGTGGGTTCGCTTCCCCCAGAAGCCCGTGTTGGGTTAAGGGTTTGGGTGAGTGATAAGGAAGTCCTCTTGAGAGAAATCAGAAAGAAATGGAGTCAAGATAGAAAAGGGAAAGATGCCAGCAAATAAGCAGTATAGGTAAAGCTCCAGCCTCAGCCAGATACTGCGGGGAGCACTGGAGTATAAGTCACACTTTATACATGTCCTGCCTAGAGGCCAGCTGACTGACCTTCTGAGCTGACCCAGTGAGCCGCTGGCTAATGCTCTTCCCGATAGTTGGGGGAATGTAGAATTCCCAGGCAATTTGGATAAGCAATCAACTAGTAGAACAGGTGAGGCGGCACCAGCACCCAGAAGCAATTGTTTTATTTCATGTTTAAGTTGTTTCCAGCAAAGCATGTAGAAACACAGAATTGCCAAAGGAGGTCTGAGAGAATTGGGAGGGTACCGGGGTCTACTACATCTCACCTCTTACGCCTCACACATGACCTTGCTTCTCTTACTTCAAGGTCACTACTTCATCGCAGCTTCTTGAAAATTTTAGTTGAGTGAAATTCTGTGGGGAAACTTACAAGAGGTGTGTTACTGGCAGAAGTCCCGGTTCACGCGGCTTCAGGGCTGGGGGCGGGGCAGTGGTCGTGTTTGGGATTCTGTGTTAGTTTTGGATTTTGATAGCTCAGACTTTCAGCAATACCAAGGAGTTACATCTGCAGGAACACGAGCTGCCTTAGAGAATTACCACAAAGTGGCCTAAAACCACAGTTTTATTTTCAGTTTTCAAAATTATTTATGTTATAACTCACACAATTCCCCTCATACATTCCCTTAGTGTACTTATAATAGCGTCATGTTTGGTTAAAGCAATATTCAGCAATTACATATTTAGTTAAGTATATGTTATTTATAGCCAAACTATGAATATTTCGTGGTTGGATGTCCTTTCTTTTAAACTCCCCTTACCTTACTTCCCTGTCAAGTTAAAAATCACTTTTTAAATTTGCTTAGTGTGTTTCTGTAATATAACTAGTTAGCCCATAAATTCTGACAGGCTTATAACTTTTTTCTCGGTACATTTATTAATAAATCTTAGCTACCCTGTCAGCTTCATTCTTTCTGAGGAAGGTCTGTGGAGAAGCTGTCCTACCTGAACTACTAGTGACCTCTAGTTTACACTAAAAAACTCCAAAATCTCCTGTCACCACCACCTCAGGAATTTGCTGTCCCCATCACACACTCCTTTTTCTTCATTTTTACCTCCTTAATTTTGTGAGGTCATTCCAAAACAGGGATTTCCAGGGGGAGCACCTGAGAAAAAAAGAGTTAGGGTGAAGATGAAGCTATGTCATAAAAAGTAATTCTTAGGTGGAAATGTACTTATTCCTTAGGTGAAGCAAGAATGCTGCGTGCTTTTGGAAGCTCTTCCCTGGGAGACAATAATTTTCCATTAGAACTGCTGCAGGGGAAGGACCTGAGGATGGAGCGTCAAGGTCTTCAATACATAATGGACTTGGATTGCATACATAGAGAGGACCCCCAATCCCTCTCAGAGTACCAAAACAAGCATTAAAGAATCTGCACTTTGTCATGTTGACAGAAGAGGGCGCTACCAAACTAAGAATCTCGTAAATCATTCCAAATCCACAAAAATATATGAGGGAAGACATGGAACGTTGATGCGCAGCTATTTAAAAGAATGAAACAGATTCGATGCTCTTGAAGTGATAGAAATCCTTCACTACCCCAAGAAAGATAGATAAACACGACCTTCCAGACTGAATTAAGTAACCTCAAACAGGTGCTTAGAAGAATGAAAAATTGCCTTCAATCACACATTAAAACATAAATGCCTTTAGAAAAAGAAACAGGAAGATATTAAAAGAGAACTTCTTACACTCAAGAAAAAAAGCCAGAAAAGAATTAAAAATCATTCTAGAACTAAAAAGTTAAGAATAAAAGGTATCTACTGTGTTACTTTCTTAGGGCCATCTTAAATTTCCACAAATCATGACAGCAATGTATCTTCTCACCATCTGGAGCTGGAAATCTGTAGTCAAAGTGTCTGCAGTGTTTCCACCCATTCCGGTCCCCTCTTCCTGGTTCTGGCGGCTCCCCACACCCTTGTTGTTGTTTGGCTGTGCATAGATGCCCGTCTCCATCTCATTGTCTCATTACTTTCTCTTCAGTCTGACCTCTCCCCTTCACTTCTCTTGTAAGATTCCTGGATCAGGAGTAGGGGTAGCTGGGGAATCTAGGATGATATTACGTCAAGACACTTAGTTACAGCTGCAAAAACCCACTCCCAAATAAAGTCACCTTCCCAGCACGCAAATAGACGTGGTATTTTTTTTTTCTTGAGGAGTTTTCAGCTTTCTGCTCTCCACCATATCTACATAAGTTTCATTGATGATCAAGGAAGAATTGGGGTGTAATGGAAAAATAGGGCGTGTTTACAATTTTTTAAAAAATATTGCAGTAAGAGACACATTGCTATTGATCACTCTCAAAATTCTCCCCATTGCTTTGAGTGCACTAATCACATCATGCTTGCCACTTTTTGAAGTTCTGGGAGTCCTTTCTTATGAGTATTTTTAGTGGCACTGTTATGGATGCCTTGGTGTCCTGAACTGATTCAAAATATTTACGTGTCATGATAATTTTGACTTTAAGGGAGAGTCAAAAGTCCCACAGTGCCTGATTCAGTGAATAAGGTGGATGAGAACACAGTCATGTTTTAAAGAGCTTGCCTTTCTACTGGATTACACTTGGCACAAACATTTACCCTATTTTAGATCACACTTCATAGAGACACAAAAGAAGACTTCCAGAACTGTTCCAGAAAGTGCGCTTGAAGTGAAGAGAGATTTAGAGGGGTTTCAATGGCAATGCATCTTTCAATGTAGTGTTTTAAAAAAAATTTAAACATTCACTATATCTTTTAGTCACCTTTGCACACGTATTGAAAGAATGACCTAATTGGTTACTGAAAACTTAAAAAAGTGTTTTAGAGACATTCACTGAGTCTCTAAAGAGCTCATCTTTGGCCAATCATTGCTAGAGAGCAGGTTGTGAACTCCTTGATGTACTTCGTGTGACTCTAACTCATTATCCATATACATACCCACTTGCATCCTCATAGTTTTAGTTATACATTCTCCCACCATCCAAGGGTAAGAAAGGGCATCTGTATCATTTTATCTTGTATCCGTACCCTCGGTTAAGGCGGATATGGATGCCTGTGAGTTATCTCAGTTATATGGATACTATCAATGTTAGTGTTTTTTGATCCACTAAGCTGCCCAAGGGGCCTTGAACTCGACTCTTGGGCTCAGGTCTCAGCCTCCCAAGTAGCTAGGACAATAGGCACCAATCACCATGCCTGGCCAATGGGTCCTGTGAAAAGGAGAAACAATCTTCTCTACCTGATCACAGATTCCACTAGAAGACAAATGCACTGAGCCACCCATACGTGGAAACGTGAGGTTATCACCTAAGTGAAGCAAGAGTACCCAGTGCTTTTGGAAGCTCTTTCTTGGGAGACAGTAATTTTCCTCATGACGAATGTGGTGCCAGGGTTCTTACGATGGGGATGCTATGTTCTTTAGTATATGACAGGCTTAGGCTCAAAACATAACCACTTATCAGTTGTCTTGGTTCTCCACGGCAAATCGTTAAGATATTTTCAGTCATCACTGCTAGAGTGTTGTCCCGGTTCTTGATGCAGCCTAAAGACAAACCAGCCCTGATGCCCAGTTAGTAAGTGACCATGCCACGGAGCAGAGGCTTAGCTGATTCTACCAGTTCAGCTCAGCTCAGTCAGACCCCTGAAACTTCGAAACTCAGCATTTCATGGGACACTTACATGTTTATTGCTTCATGGTTTAAGAAGGTGTTTTTTTAAAAAAAATTCTCATTCATGCCTCATAACTCAGTGAGGAAGTGAGCAGTCCCATTTTCAGATGAAATAATTAAGACTCAGAGGTTGCCTGACAGTATATTAACTGTCGGGAAGAGTCAGGATTCAAGCTATGTGAATGTTAGTCCCTTGCTTTTTGGTTTTGGATTTATAGTGGCAGGATTCTTCCTATCTGTGGGACCATTCCCCACTCCACCCCCCAAATCAGAAAGCTTTGTACCATAAACCAGGCTGAAGATATGGACATTAATACCCACCAGATTTATATATGGATCCTCTCTTCCCTGGCAACAACTTTCCCCGATGTTCCACTCTCTAGTGTGACTACGTAGCAGTGTGGGGCCCCAGATTTTTCTCTGTTGTCCCACAACTGGGACTTTTTTTTTTTTTGGTTTATTACACTGACCTAATTCCTGCAGATGAAGATTTCATTAAAGAAGTTTTCTATGCCCTAAAAATACCCATATGCTAGGCCTTCTTTATACTCCATTCTTTTATTTAAGCATACAAGCTGCAGATTCACAAGGTAATTGAAAAATTCTATTCTAATATCAGAATAAGGAATTCTCTTCCAATATCAGAGGCCAACATGGTGCTGACCTGCGTGGTGCCTTAGTGCAAGGAAAAATGGGCCCTTTGTCTGGGCAGAGGTGGCCTTGCACAAGGAGATTCTGGCAGGTTCTAATCCCCACTAAGTAACTTGACCAAGCATCTTGGTGCAACACTCAAGTTATACACACAGCTAGGTGGTTCTAGGTTTGGATCCACGGAGATTATTTCCTTCAAACATGTATTAGTGGCTGGTGAGGTGAACAGGCATGGTCATCTCACGGTCTGTGACAAGAAACTTGTGAGATTTAATATTTGCCCCTAGTTCAATGAGTTCCATGAGGGTAGGGGCCCCATTTTTGCTCATGCTATATGTTAGTATCTACTAGAGGGCCTGACGTGTAATAATGCACCCTTATCTGTTCAACCCTTTTCATAATTTGGGCTTCAATATTTTAGGAAGAGCAAAAAGGTTCATAATTCTCACCTTGTGATTTTCAGGCATGACCATAGTTCAAAAGTTTATCTTTGGCAAACGCAGAAATGCAGGTAGAGAGAAGAGGGAAGAAAGCTAGTGATTTTAAAAGTAGAGAGTGCAAACTGTAATAGACAGCAGCGTTGCAAATTGTGAGCCATAGTTACCACTGTTAAATGGGGCTGGGTAACATAAATGACAAAATCCATGACTGGCCCTTTATTAGCTTATTGTGGTATGTGTACTTTATTAATAGTGTTCTGTTTCTTCTAATCCTTCTCTTGTCTCTCCTGACAATCTATTTTCTATACTGCAGCCAGTGTGAAAACTAGCTTGACAAGTATTTTTCAGTCCAAAAGCTTTCAGTGGTTGCCAACTACTTAGGTGAAAAAGACACCAGTCCCATTATGATATACACAGTCTTATGTAATTTGATTTCTGCTTAATCCCTACCAACTCGCCTAGAGTTACTCTCTGCCTTTTATGCTTTAGTCAGAATCCTTCCATTTCTTTAGTCTATTCTAAGGTTCATTGCTGCTTGGTGTCTTCACACATACTTTTTCCTCTCCCTAAAATACTTACTCTAGCCACAAAAATCTTCACATACTCTTGCATTCTGCAGGTCTCAGCTTTACTTGAGTTCTGAGCATATACTGAGTGCACAGTGTGACTTGGGTCTCCGCACTTGCACAGCAACTCAGCCTCCTTGCACTGTATTTCCTTTGTGGTCTTTGTCCCTTTATGTCCCATTACGTACATCTGTGTGATCTGATGAGCAGCCATTTCTCTTATGGATTTTAATTCATTGGCTCACAGTGTATCTTTAGCTCTACTCAGAAGAGTTGGCATATGACACAGATCCTGACATTTATTGAATGAATTAGGGTACAGTTTTTAAGGATCAGAGCAGAGAGAGATTATTTAAATGGGCTAGGGTAAGGTAACGTAGGGAAACAGAAGCAGACGAGAAAGCATCCTCAGTGTGACAGCCAGGGCTCTTTCCTTTTCTGGATCCCACAAGCATCTCAGGAGAAGGTCACAAATAGCACAAGGCCCACTCTGGCAGTTCAGCAACTTTGAGAAATCATTTTTCTCCTATTTCTCCCCACCTGACGCTACCGTCTCTCAGCCACATTCTTCTGGCAGAGAAATCGCCTCTGAGAGATTTGGAGTCCAGGCCCTGGAATATAGCAACATGAGGAAGAGAAGAAGAAGCGAGAATTGGAACCCGCAGGGCGTGTGAAGAGAGGGACCTCAAAGCGGAAGAGGAAACTGGCACGTGGTGCGTTCTTCTTGAGTCCCGGCCCACAGTGTGGGAGTCAGATCAAACCTGCAGAGGCCTGACAGCTACAGGTGACCCTGGAGGTCTCCACGGAGACATGCGTCGGTGGAATAGAGCAGTAGACACTACAGATTGCAGTGGCTGGTGAGTTATTCTGGCCCAGACGGTCCCCAGGAGTCGGAAATTGGACAATTGACAGTTTGGAAAGGGGCCGGCTGAACTCAGAACTCTGAGCAGCTGCAGGTTGGCTCCATCTAGTGGCTCCCGGTGTCAGAGTGAGGAACAGCTGTGGGAGACACCCAAGCTGAGTTCAAGATGGATTCAACAGCTGCTAGGTAACTAAAAACTTCCCCTTAGAATTACAGGAATTACAAGAATAAAATAAAAATAAGAAGGTTTAAAATTGTTCAATAAAATATTAGCGGAAAAATTTCCTAATGTATGGAATTATAGTACAGGGGCCATATAAAGCCCCAAATAGCAAGCTGGGCATGGTAGCTCATGCCTGTACTCAAGAGGCTGAGGCAGGAGGATCATTGCAAGTTAGAGACATGACTGGATTACAAAGTAAGCTTGAGATCAGCCTGAACTGTGTATTGAGATCCTGTCTCAAAAAAAAAAAAGAGTTTGAAACCCAAATAACTATGCCAAGAAAAGAACATCTCCCTGATATTTCATAATCAAAATTTTAGAAATTCTCAAAAGGAGAGAACACTAAAATCTATTAAAGAAAAACAGCAAGTAACTGAGGAAGGCAAGCCTTTCAGAATAACAGTGGATTTCTTAATACAAAACTTAAAGGCCAAGAGAGCTGGAAGCAAAGTTTTTTAAGCCCTAAAGAGAATCACTGTCAACCTATAATTCTATATCCTGCAAAATTAGTCTTCAAAATTGATGAAGTAGTAGAGAGTTTTCATGATGAATAAATCCTAAAGAAATACACAGCCAGTGAATTAGCATGGCAGAAAATAAATAATCCTAAACAGAGATGGGAGGTCAGCAGCACTGATGAGAACAAAGAAAAATTTCCACCTAACAGAGAAAGTACTTACATAAAACAAAACAAAAAATCAGCACTGGAAAAATGATAGGATCCAGTAAATATCTTACAACAGCAACTTAGCATCAGTGGTCTTAGCTTTCCAGTCAAAAGATGAAAACTAGCAAATTGGATGAAAGTAAATTTTGACAATATATTGCAACCATGTATTGGCTTCAGGAGACAGACCTTATCCAAAAGAAATCACAGACTGAAATAAAAAGGATAAAATGATACTCTATGCAATCGGAGAAGCAAGCAGGAGTAGCTATCTTATTTTCAGAATCCAAGTTAAAACCAATAAAAGAGACAAAGGCAACCACTACATATGGGTAAAGAGAACAATTCAAAGGAAGAGATAACAGTTCAAAACATATGTACACTGCATATTTTCATACCCAACTTCCTAGCACAGAGACTATTGGACTACTCTCTCAAATAGATCTTCTAGACAAAAAAATCAGTAAAAAACATCAGTCAAACTACACCACTGAACAAATGAACTTAGCAGATATATATAAAATGTTTCTTACAATAACAATAGACACAGTTTTTCATCAGTACACAGAATTTTTCCTCAAATAGACTATATTTTAGGCTATTGAGCATGTTTAAGTACAAAAATTGATCCCTTGCATATCATTGGATCATTGTGGAATGAAACTAGAAATTGACAACAAAATAAACCACAGAAACTACACACCACAGGGAGAGTAAATGATATATTACCGAATAATCAGTGGATCACAGAAGAAATCAGGAAGAAATTACAGAGTTTTTGAAGTCAAATGACAATAGAAAAACAAGATATCAAAGCTTATGGGCCACAATGAAAGCAGTCCTAAGCAGAAAGTTTATAGTTGTGAATGCACACATTAAAAGAATAGAAGAATTCTAAATAAATAACTTAATGATGGATCTCTAGGTCCTAGAAAACCAAGAGCAAGTCCAAACTAATAGAAGGAAAGACATTATAAATGCCAGAGCAGAAATTGGTGAAATTGAGAGTAATGCTTCATAAGCTCCCTTAAGGAGTGTCAGTTGACTGACAGGCATATTTTAAACTTCATTACAACACTGAGATCCCCACTCAAGGAAGATCTCAAGCCTCATTTCCATTCCATGAGAGGTAGGAAGGAGAATGCTGTTAACTTTCCCACAGGCAGCATCATCCCTGTCCATGCATACAATGATGCCTTTCCTCTTCCTGAATGTAAACAGCAACTTACCTTAGCTTCAGGAGTCACTGCTTTGGAAGAGATTTATTGGGCCCAATTTATTTGCTGCACGTAACTTTTGCTTCATGTGACAACTCTTATGGTATTTTGATTCAAGAAGCAGACCTATTGATGGGTTGAAATGCCTGGCTAGTGCCTATATTATATAAAAAGCACCCTCTATTATTTGTAACTCTGAACTGAGTGTCTACATCCAGTAACAAGGTACTTGGATGCAGATTTACTGATGTAGATGTCAACGACAGCATCTTTGAATTGGCAAAGTGAAACTCACATTGATGAGTCTCTGATTTACGGTGAGTCTTGTGTTTTACTGATCTTATTTAACCTTTAGATTTAGAATTACTGCTGTACTACCTTAGGGCATCCTCTGCCCTTACTAGTTGGTGATAAGCTTTGTCTGAGATAAACTAATACTTGGTTCACTCATTATTAAATTCTGGCATGTTGACTCAGAAGTATATGAAGCCATGGACTCCACCAGCCAACCTTAGTGCCATCAGAGGACCCTGACATTTATTAAGTCAAGCATGCTGACAGGACTCCATACATAGCTATCAGAGCCTGATCTGCAGACCAGCTTTCTCTCCAAGACCTGGCCTATAGCTATTATTAGAAACCCTAATTGTTAAGCATCAAATATTCAAGATGAGGTGTCTCATCGCCCATCTCTGGAAAATCTTCCAGTTTACCTTTTAAATGGATATGTGCAACATTTCTATATGCCCATCTGCATTTTCCTCCAAAAGATCTGAAAGTATACTATGGTAGACTCCTCCTCCTGCCCAAAAGGAAAGTACACTCCTTTGCCGGGAACAGGTTGAGAAGGGTTACTGTTTTTGAGAGCCTCATCTACACAAGAGATTATCCTGACCTAGTAGTGAAAGAGGGAAGGAGGAGATAATGTGGGATAGTTTTGCAGGGTGGTAGGGAGATACTTAAAATGTTACCCATCAAATGCTTAGAATCTGATGACAAGTAATGTTTGTGGCATTCTCATGTTATCCCTAGATGGAAACTTTCCAAGGGATAAGAGTGCATACCATCCATGCTTCAGAAGTTTGAGTTTTTCCAATCTGATTAAAGCTATGGAAAGATTAAAGCTCATAGAAAGTGGCACAGATTATAAAATGAATGCTGTACTTGGCACATCTCTGCATTTTGGGAGGCTTTCTGAAGTTGTGGGAGGCAGTCCTTGGGACCCACTAATTAAGTGTCAGAACACGCTGGAGTGCCTAAATGTTCTGCGAACAGAACTCTGGGGATCTTTTCAGAGAGTTTTTGTACCAAATCCATTTGGCGTGTCCCAAGTGTGGTTAATATTATAGAATAAAAGCAGAATACTTTCCAAGGGTGTAATGTAAATATCCATTGCTTTTTAATGCTTTGGGAAACCACAGAATTTTGAAAAAATATTGTACATTTTAAATTTATTTACCATTTCTTATTTCTAGTAATGGTGGTTTAGGTTATTTGGACCAATCCTCTAGTGGAAAACAACTAAAACAGCTGGATAATAGTTTCAAAAGCATGAGAGAATACAAAGTAGTAAGTAATTATCACATCAAAAGTAAAGAGAAGTCAAGAATTTAGAGGAATAAGAAGGCCTGAGGCTGCTTTTCCCTGAGACAATTAGAATCTTTGTTTTGAGAGCTTTCAGGTACAGAGGAGAAAGAAAACAAAACTGTACATCTGAGGTCTGAGAGGAGACACTTCTTTCTACAGTGTAGGATCTGAGATTGCAGGATGAAACAAGAACTGGACTAACCTAAAGAGAATTCCGAAAGCACGGTAAGAGTCTCTGAAGTGCAGAGACATACTTTAAACCAGTGCTCTCAAACTTGTAGTGTGCGCAGGTGCCTGGCAGGAGCAAAAGGGAAGCTCTTTGAAGCAAAGTATCTTCGTTATAGGCCTGACAGTTATTGCTACAAAATGACCTTTCAGGACAGGATGAAATCTGTGTTAGACCTCGGCGATGACAGCAATAAATAGGTGGTCTTTCCTCCAATGGAGAACGTGAGGCAGGCAGCAAGTGCAGCTGTGTTCAATCCTATGCAGATACCCAGAGCACCCTTGGGGGCGCGCATCTGTGGCTGTTGCCATGCTCTAGCTGTCTTTTCTCAGCTCTATGATAAGGTCCAAAAGAATCCAGATACACATCTAGGACAATCACTTGCTACCTGATTGCTGAAACCGGGTAGCTCCATGGTTTCCCAATTTTTCTAGATGATACTTCAAAGAACCAGACTGTCAAATGCACATTCCTTTTGATACACCATTGGGAATTCAGAAAATCCCTCAGGAGTAGGTTAAAAGGTGACTTAATGCTCTATAGGCAGCTGTAAAGCCTGGGGCTACTGCTTCATCAATGGATCTGGAACCCAGCCTCAGTGCAAAGGAAATTGCCTTGTGGATTGCGAGCCCTGGGATGGAGGTGGAGACCACTTGCCCTTCTTCAGCTTGGAGAAGAACCTGAATGCTGGGGCCACAGGCAAGGCATTCATAGCTCATCTAAAATTCATTGCTACCTTTGCAGAAATGGTACCATACTTGATTATGAATTTGCTCATAAGTGAAGTTCTAGGTCATATCTGTTTGCCTCCTAGAGTTGGTCAAGAGGTGAAGAAGTTTGTGGATATTGAGGGTGCATTACTAGGGCAGCAACACCACAACATTCCCATCTATTAAGGTGCTCCACTTTCCTGGACACAAATCCCTAGTAAAAGTGCACTTTCCAAATTTGTGCAAAGTCAGAGATGGGGATGCAGCTCAGTGCACAGTGCCTGCCCGGCCAGTGAGAGGTCCTGTGTTTGAGTCCTGATTCCAAAAAAGTAAAAAATTGTGCAAAGCTACCAATATGGGCAAATGGAAGGCAGATCTCACATTTAAGGATGAGAAGTCAAACAAAGATCAGCTTTCTAGAATTCCTGATTATGAGATTGAGGCAGCACCGAATAAATCTCTAAGTAAGAGAAGATCACTGAATTCCAAGGACGCCAAAAGCATCAAGGGAGCACTGCATGTTGGAGATAAAGAGCTCAGTGAAGCTGTGTAGCCTCCAGAGAGGCCAAACATAGGGCATCTTCGGCATTAAGTGATTATGGTGGTGGACAACCAGGTCCAGCATATGCTAGCAGTAAAACATTGACTTACAGCCAAAGCATTAAGTTTCCAGGAGCTCCCAGGATCTTGCGTTCCAGTACAAGCATGATAAGTCAAAGGAAGCCAGACAGAAAGAGAAACAAAGCCACAAGGCTACCAGAGCCTTCCAATCCATAGGAGCCAGCCAGGAGGTCACCATGAAGAACGCTGGAGAGCTGAGAGCAGTTTGAGAAAATTGTACACATGCAAGTGCAAAATCTGTTATAAGTGACGATGGCAGACTCTGAAACAGGCCCACTTCTGAGTGCTCTGAAGGGGCTTCTCTGGCACTTCAAGAACAATCAGAAGTATCTCTAACTCTAAACCTAATCCCAACCCATTGACATTGATGCCTTGGGTTGGCCAAAATCTGGCCAGTCTCTAACCCATAAAAATCAAGACAAAGTCATCTCTTTGCTTTGAGACATCCTGGCAAGATTATCTAGAATGGAATAGAAGATGGTAGTCCTAAGTCACTCTTCTTTCATGTTAACAAAGGAGCCTCAGGCTGCATTAATGTCTATCCAGCCTTCAGCCTGAACCAGCACCTGCACCCTCAGAAGCCCAGCAACCACCCTTACGGAACCACCTGAACTTGCCCCCACCCAATTAAAGACAATGAGTTTGTGTAAGCATTCTTATGATGCAGTCCTACCCACAGACTAACACATAACACGTCTCCCTGAAACTGGTGCAAAGTGCCAGAATGGCAGGCAGGTTCCTTATCCACAGGAGCAGGCAAAACCACCCCCATGCATCCCAGCACCCTGGAAAAACACCCTAGATGTAACCCACACACCATCAAGGACAAGCTCCATACTCCAACCAACCCATCACACAATTGCACATCTCCAATTAACCAGGTTTTTACCCACAATCAAGAATGTACTGTTTAGCCCTAGATCCCAGTTTATTAAAGGGTAGAAATAAGACGTATTGAGAGAAGTGAGTATCATATAGACAAATATATTCAGCATATAAGAAAATTCAAATCAAAAGTTCAAGTTTGATGGTCAAGAGACCCTCAGAAGCTCTAGGTATGGAACACAGCATCTGTGTTTTAATAAAGAATTCAGGTCGCTCTGATAGATATGCTGAAGTTTGAAAATTGCTGCTTTATACGTTTACCATATAAATATACATTTCATGAAACATAAATCTAGTAGAGCTGGGAAAAGATCCAAGAATTTTCATTGCTAACAAATTATCAGATGATGGAAATACCAGAGTACCAGAGTACTGATATGAAAAAAGAATTGCTATACAGGTAAGGCTAGTGGTCTTCTGTGGGAAGAAGGGCTGCTATTTGGAGGTCAGGCACAAACACTTCCTGCAATGCTGATAATTTTCTATTGACATGGGTGATGATTGCACTGGTATTAATTATATACTTAGATTTCTAATGCATAAATAAGATAACTGGTTTTTCCTTCCCCATTCAGTCTATAAGTCAAATACCATTGTGCTAAGCCTATCTACTTCTGTCCTACTGACTTCATTTTCTACAACTGATGTTTAAGGTATAAAGTGTGAAAGTTTGTAAAGTTCCAGTATATGTGTATCTTTTCATTTTAGTTCCTAATTTAATTAGGTCACAAAATTAAATAGCCTTAAAAGTTAAAGGAAAATTTATTTGAAGTTTCTGAAAAATTTTTATAGAAAGTTTAAAAACTTGGAGCTACAATACAGCTCTTGTTTCCAATTTGAAAAAGATGTACATAACTAAAATAAAAGATCTTAAATTTGTAGTGAAAAATATCCAGTGTAAATAGTTACTGACTTAGTTTTTTTTCAGCGTTGAAAAAGGAGAAAAAAATCTTACCTTTTATCAGTCTCATCTTCCTATTCCAAAAAGGCAACTATGCTGTTTCTCTCCAAATACATCTAAAAAGGAAATATCTAGTGCTGATAGTCATAAGCATAGCATCCTACTCTTATTTATTTAATTCTTTGCTATGGCTAATAGAAAACATTGATCAATTGCCCTTAAATTTGTGAAAATATAGAAAGTCTTTTGCAGGAAAGGAGGTGAGGCAAAACTACCACATTATACTTAATAGTATAATAACTTAATAGAGTCTGCTTTTAAATTCTCACAACTCCTTGAAAATCATTTATAAAATCTGGGTTGTGTACACTTGCTTCTTGGTTTTTTGTTGTTTGTTTTTGCAAAATAAACTTCTAGACAATTCATGGTGTGTGAAAAAATTTTCAGCTGCCTTTCGGACAATAGACCAATATCTAGAATATATAAAGAACTCAAGAAATTAGACCCCTCAAATTTAAAGACTGAATCCCAAAATGGGCATGTGACATGAATAGATACTTCTCAGATGAAGAAATAGAAATGGCAAATAAATATATGAGACAATGTTCAACATCATTGGTTGTTTGATAGATGCAAATTAAAATGATGCTGAGATTCCATCTTACCCCAGAAAGAATGGCTAGTATTAAGAAATAAGCCAATAAAAATGTTGGTGGAGCCCTTCTCCACTGTTAATGGGAATATAGACTGGTGCAACCACTGTGGAAATTAGTGTGGAGATTCCTCAAAAACCTAAAACTAGATGTTCCATTTGATCCAACTATTCTCCTTTTTGGTATCTTCCTGAAAGAATTAAAAACATTGGAGGAGTATTCCAAAGATGGCGGATGAGGAGGTAGCAGGAGAGTGATCCACTCTGGGATAGACAGCTCAAATGCCACAATAGAACACCCTGCAGAGACCCAAACAGAGGGAGATGGAGTCTCTCAACCCAGGAAGAAACTAAGTGAAAAAAACTGCTCAAATATGAGGTCCTGGGGCTACCATTAGAGAAGCTAAGATCAGCAAGTATAGCGCAGAACAGCCTGAATTTCTGCCCAAGTCCGACCTGACCCACTGAACCACACCGATGTGACTGGCTTGAGGGGCCGGAGCGTGGAGCTGAACAGCCTTGCGTGCAGCTTGCCTGGACCTGGCCTTGCATGCGACCCACCCAGAGGTACTGTGAATTCCCACCGCAGCAGCACTGAAGTCGGAGGTCGGGGAGTCCAGCAGTTCTCAGGGACCGGCATCAACACGTGGTGAGTGAAGGGAATAAGACCCTCCCACAGGAAAGGGGCAACTGACTGGATGACATGTTGGATTTGGGCAGGACAGCCCTAACTCCATAAGGAAGCAGCTTCAATTGGTTGCTCCCCTCGCCGAGCAGATTGGTGGGATCTGCTTGGACTGGGCCATGCCCCTGGCCGGGACCCAGTGGGTTGCTACAAATTAATTCCCTGAGTACGGTGCACACTGACGCAGTGCAGGCCCACAAAGGTTGACTGGCCCAGAGGGGAGGAGCCAGCGCACACTGCACATGCTTGAACTTCAATCTCTGATAGCAGACTCCAGAGGGCAGAAGTCCCTAGCCTGCGTGCTCCAGAGGAGTCTTAACCAACAAGAAAAGGGCCTTGGAATTACACTGTACACTTGTATGGAAGGAACCAAAACATGATGAGAGGGAGAAATAAGAAAAAGACCCCAGCCTCCAAGCCTGAGGACATTGATCCAGGAGAGGTAAATACAAAAGAGATTGAGGGCAGCAAACATGTAACATCAAACACAGCATTAGCAGACATAAAGAGATATCTTCAGGACCTTGTAAGCAGGATCAAAACTGAAATATTAATTCAAATTAAATAAGAGATAAGTAGATTAATAAAAGAAGGGCTGGGAACCTCTCAAGAAGACACAGACAGAAGAATGGAGGAACACAAATGGAAAGAAAAATTTAATGAAGAATTCAGAAAAAACCTAGGTTTCATGAAGCAGATTCAAAGAGATTATCAGGAAACTAAAGACTCCATAGAAAGCTGGCAAAACTGCTTGAAAGAAACCAAAGATAGAC